>CAKAOK010059593.1:0-18635 GCA_916701675.1 Sebastolobus altivelis
GAAGCAATTACATCTAGTTCAGTAAATACTGTAATATTTCCCTCTGAAATGTTGTGGAAATTAAATGTAGTGGAAGTATTTACTATTGTTGTATATTTTAGTATACATATTTCTATTTTTTTTTTACATATCTATTGTTATATACTGTAGTAAAATGCATACATTTTGACATACTATTACATTTTAACATACTACTTTTTACATTTATTATTTCTTATAACTTCTCTATGTTTATATATATATATATATTTATTTTTATAATGGAACAACTGTATCATAACCCATTTCCTCCTGGGGATCAATAAAGTATTTCTGATTCTTATTCTGAAAAACAAGGAAATACGATATAACTTCGGGTAAATTTCCTTCACTATATCTACTGATCAGCAGCACCATCAGTGCTTTTCTTCTTGTACATTCCGCACTGTGGCTTCTGTGTTGTTTCTCAGCGAGAGCTATTGCACCACAGCAGCCGAGTGATAACTGACGTTTGATTGACACATGCAAAGACTGTTTTGCTCTGGTCTTCGTAATGACGTCATGGTGTTATTGAACGGCACGAGGGAAGGTACATGAAGTTCTGTGAATTCATAAAGAGGTGTACAGGTGTAATGTACAGTTTTACTTGCAACAAATATTAGGGTTTCACTTCTGGTTACAAAAAAACAAGATGGCGATGGCCAAAAACCAAGATGGCGGCAGCTAAAAACCAAGATGGTGACGTCCAAAAAACAAGATGGCGATAGCCAAAAAGCCAGACTCGAGGCTTCAAAACAGCAGTCCACAAACCAATTGGTGACGTCACGCTGACTACGTCCACTTCTTATATACAGTCTATGCCCACAACTTTACAGTTGTCGACTCAGAAGTTGTGAATACATGTGAATAAGAGAAGCATTTTTAGTGGTTGGAAGGCAAATTTTTCTTCTTCTTTTATTCCCCTTTGTGTGTCTTTGACTTAAGTTCGGCTAATCACATCCCGGACTAACTCTGCGAGACAGCAAACAAACCTATTTTCCTAAATCTCTACGTATTCCTTGTTATAGAGACATGTGTTTTAACGTAACGTAAAAACATTAAAAGCTCTCTCTAGAGCCAATGTTTGGTCTGTCCGTTCTGGGCTACTGTAGAAACATGGCAGAGCAACATGGCGGACTCCGTGAAGTGGACCTATATAGATATGAATGGCTCATTCTAAGGTAACGAAAACCCAACGATTCTTAGTTACAGGGGATTATACACTAATGAAAACATAGTTGTGAATATTATATTCCGTTTTTACTAATAGATCCCCCAAAATGCAATGCATGCAAATGCTTATTTACACAGCCAGCAGTTAGGGAGCAACATTATTATTTATTTGGAGTGTGTCCACCTGATGAATGTAAGTTTGGGAATATCTCACTGAGGGAAATATCTGCCTCTTTACCTTGCAAAACCTATGTTCACCAGCTAATTGCCAACTCTCTCTAGGCTGTTTGGTTCTGAGCAGGTACAGTGGGTTTTTACAGTCTTTCTCGGAAAATAGCTGCCTGCTTTGGGCGAAAATGATGCCATGAGAGCATCAAAGCTGTAAATTTGTGGGCTGGACAGGTAAACAATGAGCTGAGCTCCACCTCCAAGCACGTAGAACGGTATGTCCCTCCTCAACAACCTGTTACTACAACAACAACTTCCTGCTGCTAAACTGAATTTGCAACTTGACCGCCCGAACACACCATTGGTATTTATCTCTGTGAGTCAAGGGGAATACTTTGCATCATTCACAAGAAGACATAACAAGACATATGACTGAATGCCGTCAACTACTAACACGGCCTTCAGCAACAGCCTGTACATACGCACAACATAAAAAGAAATCTTTCTAGGTCACTGTGCCAGGTAAGAATTCACCAGAAACACACCCAACCAAACACTTATGTTCATAGAAATTAACATACTATAATTAATCATCCTATGCAAGCATGTCATCGTCAGCTCTCATAATGACGCCGACAAAAACATTCCATGAAACCCATAATATCACATCATCTAAACTTAAGATAATGATGCATTCAGAGACACACCCAATAGCCAACAAGCCCTGATGAGTATGAGTGTTTGTTTGTCCGTGTGTGTATGTCTAACAAACAAATAGAAAGGTCAGAAAGGTCATTTAAGGATAACACATTTTTACTGAATATGCATAAACATTTTAAAGGGCCAGTGAAGTTAGGTCAAAGAGGACGTCAATACAATTGTACAAATGAATCATTGTTTCAATTTCCTATAAAACAGGAATAAAAATAAATACAATATAATTTGGCTAACCTTCTCGTTGGTGATATTTAATTCCTATCTGGCACAGTCCCGATGTATTATCTGTTTGTGTTCCCCGTCATTCTGGGAAGTTTTTTCACTGTCCTGATCTAACCCCATCTTATGGGAAGGCGTATAAATAGAGTGCTCCATTGATGACGTATTTTTGTTGGCCAATCAGGAAGTTAGCATCGCCCTGGGTTCCCTCAACAAAAAGCCAATGGGATTGTTCCATTGGGTTTTGGATTATTGCAGAAAATAAGATCTGCGGCAAACAAAAGTTTACGACACATTTTGTTCAGCAAGATAATCTCCACAAATAAACACCACTTTTAAGATTTTTGAAGTGTGAATGCAATCGCCAGAAGTAAAAAGCTAACGTTGGATTATAAACAAACTACACCACGGTCACATTAGTAGTCTCATTAACCACCAGTTAGAAACCGCATTTTTAAAGAAACATAAAGGCTTCAAAATGCATTAGTGGGGTATCTATTGATGTATTTTATATCGTAGAACAAAACGTTAAAATCTCTTCAACTTTCTTAACCACAGACCTTATTTCAGGCATCTAACTAAAAATCCATTCATAAAACCCATTGACTTCTAGTCGAGGGAACCGGAAGTGCTAAAATGCGAACTCATTTCCGGGTTTTAGGACTCATTCCTGCAGCTCTCTATAGAACAAGAATGCAAGGACATTATGTGTGTCATGAGAACACATTTTAGGTTTTTTGGGTTTCATTTGTACGCCACGCAAAAAAAAACTACGGTTACGTCCGCTGTTATGTTTAAGCAACAAAATCACTTAGTTAGGTTTAGGAAAAACATCATGTTTGGGCTTAAAACTAGTATGTAAACAAAGTAAAATATGCAGAGAAACATTGTAAATTAAGTACGGAAAACATGTCACAAACGTCACTAACGTAACTTACAAAACAAAACAGCGTCTCGAACACTGGCTTCCTGTATTTGTTGGACCTTAGCACTACACTAGCTCTGAGCGTAGCATATTTACGTGTATGTGTTTACATTGCAGTCAGCACAGCGTACACATGACACGCCAAAAGCAAGAACGGTGTTCTTATTGCACATGAAAGGCCTTGCGATTTATTGTGTCATTCATACGCTCTTCGTGCAAACGGGGTGCGGCTTTCAGTCCTGATCCCTGAGTAAAAGTTGAGTTTACAATCAACCTTTAAGTCATAGTTATATCCCTGACAAACAATCTTCTTCAGTTGTGAGCCAACATGGCTAAATATGACATCAAGTCTCCATATTTGTGGATGACTTATTTATTTACATTCCTTCCACGAGGGCCTTTTTCTTCTTTCTAGTCTTCTTCTGGATCTCGCTTGTGTTGCTGCGGTTGTTGCTGTTGTTGACACTGCTGGCTCTCTTCATCTGGTACAATACCTTCGCTGCTTCATCAGAGAGAGTCTCCAGGGGGAAAGACATGAGAAATCAGTAAGTAGGGGATCTTATCAGTGTTTTCTTATGGATTAAACACGAGATATAATGTGTGAATAAGTGAGCTTTAGAGGTTCTGGTAGGCAGATGTTGTTACATTTAGACAGAGTCAGGCTAGCTTTTCCCTCCTGTTTCCAGTCGTTATGCTAAGCTAAGCTAACCAGCTGTTTGCTCTATCTTCATTTTTACCATAAAGTTCTCAGCAGTTACCGGTCTTCTCATCTAACGCTCGGCAAGGAAGTGTATTTCCCAAAATGTCAAACTATTACTTTAATCATTTTTGAGGTTTCATACAAATAAATTATGTGCCACATTTCGTGACGATTGGATGCCATTTTAGGAGTACTAAAAAATTTAAATTGCACAATCTATTTTTGTGTTTTGAGTTATGAGCCAGCTATTATATTCAGAGCTGCACCAAAAACCAATCACCTGTTCCATGACCCATTGCCTAAATATTCAATATTCAATAACAAACAAACAGGACTGCAACATAACCGCAGATTTAATAATAAAGTGAGATAAATCTGATAAAACTGACATGAAATTAATGTTTAGTTTCTGTTACTGATAAAATAATTTCACCATTACTAATTGAATATCAATTAATTGGCTTCATTGATAAATTAAGTGTATGATTATACCTGGGATTCCGTGGTGATGTCGTCACAGATTGATGTCATGGTGTCCATCCAGTTGCCATAGATACTGTCTTCCTTTTGGATTGGCCTCTGCTTACTATGGTGCAGAAAGAGGAAGTGACACTTAATGCTATGTTCACATTACGAGCAATAACGCAACAGGCTATACAAGTTATTTCCAAATGGAAATAAATGTCCTATTCTTTAAGTTAAAACAACAACGCATCGCCATAGCAACACATTGTCAATGCTTTGACATCCTTGCCATTCAATTCTTGTTTGTTTGTTTGTTTTTATTATATTGTCATCGTCGTACCTGATTTGATTGTGCAGGTCTTGCTGTGCTTTTAGTTGCCTCTGTGCTTCCTGCACTCGACCCTCCATGGTCAAACTGGCGCAGAGTTGAGCACAGTGAACGCCGAGCACCGCCATGTTGAGGCTGCCAGCCCAAATCCGACTTCAGACGGAGGACATGAAGAAAGTTAAAGAGTTTCAACAGTGATATTAAAATGATACCATTTTCAGTAAATTACTAAGCATTACTTTGAGTATAAACATTTCTTTTGGGACAAAAACCTTTTCAAACTTCAATATATGATCAAAGAATATGGTAACACAACTGATAATCATAGACGTTGGTGTCAACTATGACTTCTTTACTATGGATACAATCAAGTCAATACCACAAAAGTATTGCAAGTTCAGTATTCGACCCTACCTGCAGATAGTAACCGGTCGCTGTTCAGTAATAACGCGAGTGACTCTTTCTTGGTCTCTGGTCTTGAAGCTCAGCTGGAGTTGGAAAGGAAGTGTGTCCCTCTGAAGGAAAACTGTCACACACACATTGACATTACTGTGTGTGAGTCCCCACAGCGTCAGGACACGGTCCCCACATTGCGGTGTAAACCAGCTTGATTTCGCTCGTCTTACCTTCCATGAACTCTGGTTTTACATTAAACTGGATGGTGATCTCCATCCCCTTGGTCACATTACCAACCTCTCTCACCAGTTTGTGATTGTTTTTAACCTCATAGGGAAAATACCTACAGAAAAAGAGAGAGAAAAGAACTAAAAATCACCATAAAAGAGCTACGTTTCCCAGGCATACATGCAAATGAATAGGAAAAAGATGAATGCATGGATTTGGGCATATTTATATTGAATATACGCCATGTTATATACATTACTGGTGACTATTTAAGTGTTAGCATGGAGCACTGGACCAGGGATTATTTTGGTGTCCATGTTGCTGTTACTGTATTTTTGGTATCACTCACACTCCATCAGGAGCAAGCAGCGTTGCCGTGACTCCCGTTGCTAGGATGTTGTCCATGGAGGCTGACTGGATCTCTGTGGCAACGGTACCGATGGTCACGATGTTCACCTGCGCAGGAGAGGGAACAGGTTTATAAAATGAGTCAAAACATTTACATACATACTTAGATCATTTTATGCACCATACGCATGTCACACATCACACCACGCTAAAGCAATACACACATTTCTATCAACATGTCCTGAATGTCTTTGAATAGAAATCGTACGTGTGGGCCTTTAGTCTACAGTCACGCTAGCGACTCTGTGAGGCTTTGCGCCATCAGAAGTGCTTGTTGGATGGTCGAATAGCTTCGGAAACCCCCTCCCCCCCCCACACCTTTCCGACACTTATAAACATTTTTGTTGTTAAAACATGCAAAACATGTTTTTAGGCAGGTATTCAGCTAACATCTCCCTGCTCATATAAAATAAATATTCCTTCTTGAAGCTGCAGCAACTGGTAATGTGAACAAACTGTTCACTACTGCCAGCTCCGCATCATTAAACAACTACGTTTAAGTAGAGCTTGTACTCAAGTCATGGTTCCACCAAGAATGTTTCTGTACTCTCTCCACCCCCAGGACATTCATTCACATTAAATGTGTTCCTCAGTGCCAGCAGTCATGTGAATGTATGACTCACCCTTCCTCCGGTAGTGTCTGCGAGTTTCCCGACGTCAGCAAGGCGACAATCTGTCCCTTCAAACGTCATTACTGATATTATGACTCTGGGAGAAGCAAAGAAAGAGAGTATTTTACTCTACTTTTATTTTAACATTTCAATTAATGAGATTAACATGCACATGCTTTACTATCCTCACCCACTGTCCACAGCCTGCAGAGCCAGCTGTCTGTAGAAATATGGAGTAAGGGGAGAGGACGGCAGAGAGGGAGTTTGCTCCATCTCACCCAGTCCGATGTTGGCTCTGCCGTCAGTACACAAGATCACCTGCAGAACATAGAAGATAAGGAACTCCATTACCCACAAGTCTCCTTGTCATTTCTGTCCCTTGCCAGACCAACAGGTGGGTTTCAGATGGGCTTTAAAGTCCTTTAGACTTGCTCACCTTTGACCCGGGGTACCTCGACGCCATGGCAACCGAGGCTAACGCCGCAGGACCAAGACACGTAGCGCCATGTTCCCTGAGGCTGGATATGTAGAAATATTAAAAACAAAGTTCTGTACCACAGTGATGGTATTATAAAGTATAAAGAGCATTTAACCTGCTACTTACTCTTTGACCCTCTGCACTAGCTGGTGGTACGTCTCAGCTATACAGTGTGGGATGCTGTAAGCCACGCCCTGTTCCCATATATGGTCATAGTCGACCAACGCCCAGTCCCTGAGAGTGAGAGGAGTACTAGTACCATCACCATATATTACAACCTGTAAAAAACAATGGTTATTTAAGTATGGCAGTATTTATATTAGACTTTAAAAAGCGCGATTGCGCTAAAAAAAAAGAAGAAAAAAATTCCAGTAAGGTAAACAGGAAGTCTTGCTTTTGTTACGGTATTGTAATTATATTATATACCATACGTTCATTATTTCTAATATTATTTGATTATTATATTGTATCATTATTATTTCTATTTTTATTATTAGTATTATTTCTAATATTATTTTATTATATTATTATTATAATTGTATTATTATGATATATATTATAAACACAATATTATGATAATGAGCACACTATATGCACATTATTTATTATATACCATGCTCATTATTTCTAATATTATTTTATTACTATATTGTATTTTTATTGTATTATCACCATTTTTAATGTCTTTTTATCGCCAAAATAAAATAATTTTAACCTCTTATACTTTTATAATTGAGAAATAACGACAAAGGAATCTTGAATAAAACATAATCAAGTGAAATAATACATTTGAAAAGCAATACATTAATCAAATATATACTTAAAGAAGCTATAAAATCTCAAAATTAAAAAAAGCCTAGAAGGGTTATTCCAATTATTTATTTCCTGGTTCTGTCTTTAGATTATAAATTAATAACTATTATTAACTACCTCATCGTTGAAGGTGACCAGTGCCACTCTCCTGTGGGGGGATTGCTGCAGCAGGGATGATAGCGCCCTCTGGAGGGCATCCTGGATACCCTGTCAGGAAAAAACAACACCCAGCAACTGTCTTATAATAAAATCAGTTTTTTTACACCATCACATGTGACAATGGGTAAAGAGTGTATTCAGCCCCTTAGCGATTTATAGCGAACCAAACAAATCAACATCTCACCTCTAGTCTGGATATGTATGTTTGAGATCCACTGCTGGATGTGACCTGTTAGGAAGATGATATGACCGTTATCTCTCTTCACATGTAAAGATTCATGGGGATAATTTCACATCTACACTCTGGTGATTTTAAGGTAGTATTTTTAATTTAGTCTCCAACCAAAGAGTGGTTGGATTGTTGGTGATTGTTGGCACTTTCACAGTGTGTTTTCAGTTCATGAAAGTTAATTGTAACATTTTTGGTCGCCTAAAAATGTCTTATTCAGCGTTCGGTTGTGCTTAGCTCCACCCTTTCGTGTCACTTCTGGTTGCAAGAAACCAAGATGGCGACGTCCAAAATGACGAAATCGAGGCTTCAAATCGGCAGTCCACAAACCATTGGGTGACATAACAGCATCTATGTCAACTTCTTATATAAAGTCTATCAGAGAAATACTACTTATGCATTGATGCGTCAGTATTAACAATCTAATAATGTCATATATATAATGATATGGTGATCTTGTACTTTTGCTGATAATACTTCTGTGCTTTGCTTCAGATAATAATTGCAGGAATTTTACTTGCAATGATACATTTTTACGTTAATGCATTAGTACTTTTGCTCAAGTAAATTATCTGAATATGTCTTACAGCTCTGCTTTCACACACACACACACACACACACACACACACACACACACACCTCTGTAGTGACAATCATGCTGCCAGAAATGTCCACACAGAACACCACCAGCGTGTCCTCCAGGTTCTGGTAGTCGTCGTCGCTCTGGTTCGGCAGGTAAAGGTCGTCGCTGCGAACACCTGCACGCTGACCGACACACGCTCTGTTCACGCTGTCGTTTACAGCGTTTTCACATCCGCAGAACTCACACACCCACACCTGAACAAGAGGAGGAGAATTCTATTATTAATATTATTATTTTATTTCACCGGTTGTTTGTTTTAACCAAATCTCAAGAGAAAGAAATACATAGCATTGAAGTTAAGATTCTCCACTTACGTTCCTCTGTATAGAACTCAGACATGACAAGGCAGCACTACATTTCCCACAAATCACTGGGCTCTGAAAGCTCTCCAGGCCTGAGGCTGATTAGAGAAGGAGAATAATATAAAAAAGGTATAAAACAAACAATGGAACAGGTGTTTGTGTATGTCTGTGTCCTCTGACCTTGGCTGATGTCCACCAGCTTTCCAACACTGAGCGACACGACGTTGACGTTGGCTCTCAGCCTGATTTCTCCTTCCTTGTCGGCTGTTGAGACACAACAAAAGGAATGAAAAAGGCAAACAGTGAATGTAACTTTGAGTGAAACAGTCGTGATTTAGCAAACAGAGCTCACGTCTGGGCGGGACTGGTGGAGGGAGGGAGAGATGAGGGAGTGGAGGCTTAACGGAGGGGAGAGGAGGGAGAGGCAGAGACGTGGGACGAGGTTTTCTGAGCCGACGAGGAGGCAGCGGTGGAGGAACTGGATCTGCAGAAAGAGAAGGGAAGATTGTGACATGTTTTAACACCAATAAAATGCACGGTAGGCTCAAACTGATCCAGGATTAGTTGTTATGGCAATCACTCTGAGAACAAGCCTGGTCCTGGACAGAAATCTTAAAATGTTGATCATCGACATATTAAGAAGATTTACAGGCCGTTAATTACGTAGTAATGTGAAGAAATTGCCAGGAAATAACAGTTAAGTAAAATCAGTAAAATCACTATAATGACTATTTGTAGTAGAATTACCTGAAATTACTGTAAAAGTAATTACAGGGTCAAATTGAAGCAGAATAAAAGAAGTTTGGTCAGTAATTATATGGGAATTAACAAGTTGTAGTAGTACAATTACCAGTAATTACTGTAAAGTATTGGGTAATTGTAGAGTAAAACACATGACATACTTACTTACATAATAGTTCTACTCCACTACAATTATAGTTACTTTTTACATAAAAAAAAAACATGTGCACGCTCTCTGTTTTAGTGCCTGTCTCTTTAAGAAAAGCCCCAGCTGCTCTGATTGGCTGGTAGTTCTCAAGCTGTGAGAGACATATTCTAATGAGCTACATGTGACATAGGAAGGGGAGCTAAATCTGATTGGCTCGTTGAATCACATGTTTTCTGATCTAGGCAGCCCACAAAACAACTGACTGGATTTTGTCTTAAAGGTCCCATATTGTAAAAAGTGAGATTTTCATGTTTTTTTTTTCATGTCGACTGAAACCTTTTCTGTGTGTGGACTTTCCCCTTCAGCAATTGCTATCTGTACATCTCCTACAGTACACGTCTCTTCCATTTGCAAGCATGCCCACACACACATGCTTTCCTGTTGTTTCACTGCAATACTCTTGAGAATGTGATGAGCAGAAAAACAACAGTTTAGATACGTTGACCTTTATGAACGCTGTTTTTGTGCAAATGTGTGTGAAAGAGCGAGAATTACCGTCTTCCTGTTCAACAGTCACTCTGTTGTCGTACTGGTGCTCCATCAGAGAAACACCTGTGGATGCTGGGAAGGAAAATTAGTTCATTTAGAGAGAGACGCTAAAAAACTAAATAATACAAATTAAATACACAATATTTTGGGTTATTGCTCAACAATCAATAGAGAAAGGACATCAATCAGTTAATCCAGGTTAAAGTGATATTAGCTCGATTATTACTACTACCTATCATATAGGCTAGTTACTATAGCTACCATGTTAAAAATGTAATAAGTAATGCAACTATTTTAATTACTACTTATTATCAAAGAAATGTAATTTATTACATTTGATTACTTTTTTAACAAATGTTTCAATGAAGCTGAAACACTCAACACTGATTACTTTTATTAAAAGCTCTTCAATATAACTTGAATTAAGATCAGAACAGAGCAACAGAATAGATGTTATAAAAGCTTTTTACAGAGAATTATATATTCAGATGTAACCACCAACATTTTAATTAGTAACTGTAAATTTCTCAGGTCCTGTAACTGATTACAAATACTTTTTTTTGTAATTTAATTACATAACTCTGTTACATTTATCTAGTTACTCTCCAACACTGCAGGCAGGATATAACATACAAGCAACATAAACAAAACAGAAATTAAATTCAAAATAAAATATTTTTCTATATCGTTATAATGGTGATATATGCTAGAACTGTATTTATTTATTTTTTCTACATAATTTCACTTAAAACTGTCATGTTAATTTTGCACTCAAGTTCTTAAAATGAGAAAATACAAGTATTTAATTCACACAGGAGTATGTGATTATTTCATATAAACTATTTATTTATTGAATTACCAGAAAACATGCTATATCGTGATATATATACCGTTATCGAGATATAAAATTACATATATCGTGATAGAAGATTTTGGCCATATCGTCCAGCCCTAATCCAAAGTTTAGGATGAAAGACAGCAGAAATGTTGTCGTAATAAAAAGTATAAATCAGTGCACTCACCTGCTCCATCGGACCTCCAGTTACACACAACATGACTGCAGGCAAACTCCATCTGAGTCACATAAAGACACAAAAACCTGTTATTACATTTACTTTTCTGTGAACCTGACATGCAGTCATGTCCGTGTGAGCTTCATTAAAGAGAGAAATGTGAATGTAGGACGCAGAAATCAGACAGATCAGCAATAAGACAACAGCAGATCAGCTTCCTGGCATATTGTCACCGCGGCAACCGCCGCCTTGATTTGGTTGTTTTTCGAGTTAACAGGTGGCTGATTAAAACCATGAGAGCAAACATTTCCTGTTTGAACAACAGTGAGGGAAAAGAGAACATCATGGTGAATGTGTGTATGTGTACTGTCTATAATAAAGTATAATAGTATAATATATTACAGTGATACTCAACGTACGGCTCCGATAGGGTGGGGGGGGGCCCACTGACCATTTTTTAATTCACAATGAAATTAAATTGATTCACGATGGGATTTTTTTTTTGGTACTTTGAATGTAAATAAGGTGTATAAAAAGTATCAAAATAGACTAACAGAGCTGCATATACTGTATATACTCTAAAGACTCTAAAGACATAATTCACCATAATCTGTGGTTCAACACAAGCAGTTATGTTATGTGTTGTTTTCCCTTCACACTGACTAAGTGACAGTTAAAAGTGTCAGTGTGTAACCATGGTAACGCAGTGTGTTCAGAGTAACGTCTTCTCAACGGTTGGTTTTTAGTGTTAGCTGTGCTGAAATAAAAGACACGACTTTGTGTAGTCAAAGCTAGAAGTTCTTCGTCTCTACTTTCCTGTAACTTCTATAATATCAGTACTTATGTTCATAAAAGAACACAGAAAGAACATGAAAGAAACGTGTATATGTATCTCTCAGGCTTCGCTCAGAGTTTTTTTCCTCATAAATTTATGACTTTATAATCTCGCAAATTTGTTTTTTTTTCTTGTAAATTTGCCTCTTTGATCTCAGATAATACCTAAGTGTTTTTCTTGTAAATTTATTACTTTAGTCCCGCAAAGTTTTTAGTTTTTTCCCCCTCCCCCGGCTCCGTAATTATTATTTGTTTTTTTACTGATACTCATAATTACCTCCATCCCCGGCTCTGTCTCTTTTTTTTTTAATGCTGTCGTATACAACCCCCCCATTAAACAAGTGATTTGTCTTTTTCTTTTACACTTTTGTTATTATACAGAGTTTTAGAGGTGCTGACAGATTTTTGTTACCTTTGGTAGAGCGCTGCGCTAGCTGTTTCCCCCCGTTTCCAGTCTTTATGCTAAGCTAAGCTAACCACGTCCTGGTTGCAGCTTCATATTTATCACATGAGAGTGGCATCAGTCTTCTTCTTCTAAGTCTCCACAAGAACTAAGCGGATTTCCCAAAATGTCAAACTGTTCCTTTAACACATTCAAAATTGCTTAAAAGAGCATATCTTCATATAATATAGTAAATATACTAGTAAACAACTTAATGACATCCATTTGTTGTGCTATCATTGTATAACAGCAGGTTACTGTGAGTCAAAGGGTGAATGTTTGACACTGTTTTGTTATGTCTGTCCTAAAGGGAACATGAGAGAATTTTTACATTTTTTATACCCTTTTAAAACTGTGTTAGTTTGTAAAATAGAAAATGTAAATGAATGATTCGTTAGGAAATTGGTAGTTTGTTGGTCAAATCAGGTTTCCCAGAGATTCTGCCTACGTTGGCACTCACATGTCTGTTACAAAAGTCAAAGCACTAATGGCTTGTTGGGACACCTGACCTCCATCATTTATCACTGGAAACACAAACACACACATGAACATACAACAAGAACATAATATAATTACCTCTGCCGGTGTCGGTGTACAGCGGTGTCGCTAAAATGAATAATGAAAGCGAGCGTTTGCAACTCAGCAGGTTTATGATGTGTGAAGGCGTGGGTGTGTTCAAAGTCTAAAAAAGCATGAGTGTGTGTGAGTGTATGTGTGTGTGTGTGTGTATGACTTGTGTGCCAGGAAGTTGGTACAGAGAAAGAGAGAGAGAGAAATGAAAGTTAAGAGGAAGAGAAGAAGAGTTGAAAGATGAAAGATATGGTGCCTGGTATTCTGTAAAAACCACACACTGACTTTAGCATATGATATACTGTATATTATACACAGTTTAATATTTATTGTATTAGTTAAAATTAACACTGTTGTATCAAGAAAGTGCATTTAATCCATGTACAGCATTAGCTCCACAGTGGAACATAAAAAAAAAAAAGATAAATCTGAATATATTATGGTATTAGCAGTGGGCAACCTCCGGGTCTGAAAAGTGAAGCCAATGCTGAAGTGCCATAAAACTGCATTCTTTCTAACAGCCAGCAGGGGGCGACTCCTCTGGTTGCTAAAAGAAGACTGATTGTTTATGGTCTCAATTGCTAGTTTCATGTCTTCTTCAATACAGCATGATGTTCATTTACGGCCAAAAACCAAGATAGCGACAAGGAATGTTAAATTCATGACTTATAGAAAACTCTCCTGCTACAAGCATTTAACTAAATAATTATTAAAATCAATAATAACACTAATTCATTCAAGTCTTGCTAAACTTTGACTGGATTGTCAGTATTTCTGAGCTTCTTAATCAAATTTAAAGGACCTTACCAGTGTTTTTTTTCTTGTTTTTGAACATTTACTAAATCTTAAGTATGCTTCACATCACTGTTGATAATTATCCAAAGCATTCGGTCACTTTTTAGAGAAATATTCTGTCTTTCTTGAGCTGTGCTTCTAAGAGGTAAAAAAAAAAATCACAGTTTTTTCTTTGTTATTGAGGCATAATAGTGTTGTATTAGTGGAAGTATTAGTCTAATAATCTGCTCTGGTACTATTTTCTGGATTACTTCTCCCCTTCCAGCGACTCCAGCACGGCTCTCAGGATGGCGGCGACAGCCACGGCGCCGGGGTCGGGCAGGTTGACCCGCTCAGGTGCGATGTAGCTGGCTCGCCCCGCCTTCGCTGTGAGGTGACGGGTCGACTCCGCCCCCGAGGACGCTTTCTAGGAAGAGAGAGGGAAGGCCGAAAGATAAAGAAACTATATGAACACAGTAGTCAACATGTAGAAAACCTGTAGTACCGCCTTATATTAATGTTACTGCACCTGCACAGCAGCCTGAAGTACAGACATCTGTCCACCAGGTGGTGCTGTCGTCAGCTTCATCAGCTCATCCACAGCAGGACACAAAGCATCCAACTAGAGAGGAACAGAGATAAAGTGGCTTTTTAATGAATATCTCTCTGCTGAGGACCAGACACACAATATGTTATTATGGAAATACTTTTCAAAATAGAAAAGATGAATGAAAAGTAGCAGAGAAACGAGAGAATAACTCACCATCGTTCTGTCTCCAGGGTCAGCACCACCGTATCTGAAAGACGAGTTGACATTTTTTTCAGATTTGTTCTTCTACTTTTTATTCAGCGTTCCACATTTACTAGAAAACAACCATACAAACGCCTGCAAAGAGCAATCCAATGCATGTAGACATGTAGGTATATCAATCACCTCCTCATGGCCTGGGTCCCAGCATGCATTGCACCAGCCCAGGCTGCAGCGTTGTTCCGCAGCCCCTCAGTCACATGACCGGCCGCTGCCGTCAGGAACAGACTGTACAACTGACAGACGCATGAAGATAAATGTGTCTGTAAAGATAGCGTAAGATTTTAGTAACCACTTTATGTCAGATATGTGGGAACCTACCGCTCCTGAAGACCCGCCCATCTTCTCCTGCACCAATCCAGCGAGGACTGATAGCAGTTGCCCCGGGCAACCGGGGACCACGTGACCCTGGAGCCACTCCTGGATGGCTGAAAGATTCATCAAGCCGATTTTGTACATCTACTTGCATGTTATTGTGCAGCTGTTGATACTAGAGACTGTTTCCTACCTCTAGCAGCCTGAGCATGAGTGTTCCCACAATCTCCGTCTCCTGCAGCACGGTCCAGAGAGTTGAGTTCCTCCTGCTTTTCCAACAGTGTGGAACAAATCCTCTCTAACGCTTTACGCATCACAGGACTCAGTGGCCCTGTAAGAGACAAATCACACATGTTTTTTATCTGTTCAAAATGTACCTTAAAGGGAGATTTGTCAAGTATTTAATACTCTTATCAACATGGGAGTGGACAAATATGCTGCTTTATGCTAAATGTATGTATATATTTATCATTAGAAATCAATTAACAACACAAAACAATGACAGATATTGTCCAGAAAGGAGTCGTAGTTGACGACAAGCAATAGATAAAGTTTCTGGGGTACACTCTTTCCTTTTCCTTTCACAGGTAACCATGGACACTAACCTTCAGAGTGAGAGTCGTCCTGTGGTCGTGTGCTGGTGGCTGGAGGTTCAGTGATGTAGCTGCGTCCGCTTACACACACGCTGCTGAGGTTTGGCCAGGCGAGGGCGCTGGTCTTAGCATCTATAAGAGATAGAGAGGATGTTAAACACACACTGTTCTGCTATCTTTGTGAGGACCATTTGCATTTTTAACACGAAATCGGGTTAGGAGCTGCTGGGGAATGCATTATGTCAATGAGGGTCCTCACAAGTATAGCAATACGTGTGTGTGATGTGTGTGCGTGCTCACCAAACAGCCTCAGTGTCTCCTGGTCGGCCCTCATCAGGGTCAGCGACACTCCCGCCATCTCCAGCGATGTCATGAACGACCCCGACATCACCCTGGCAACCACCACGCCGCGACCCTCTGTAACCGTAGAAACCGCCAATCACATTCCGCAACATCCTCAAAGAGATGTTCCCCATTGAAGAGAGGTCAAAAGGTCAAAGGAGTAGGTTCTTTTAAAGGGTGCAGATGTCTCCATAGTTACCCAGACAGATGATGGTTGCCCTGGTAACCACCGCCATCTCCAGACAGGACAGAGCTCCCAGGTTGTTCACACACACGACCACACTGTCTCCTGTATACAAGAAGAAGAGTTCAAATAATGTCGGATTGCAGTAAAAGAAAATATAAATACATTTAATTACACTTAACCTGATTTAAGAGGCAGATGTGATTGGCTGTCAGGGTTGGTCATGTGATCTATCATGGTCTTCACCACCTCATCTGCTGAAGCCACCTGATTAAGAGGATGAATGAAGACAAATGAGTGATAATATAAGCAGATAGCAGGTAAACAGAGTCATATTAATGGTATTTAGGCTGAATCACCTTTGACCTTTTGATTCCAGGTTCACCGTGGATCCCTGAAGAAGACGGAAAAACAGCATTTAGGAATGACAGAGTTTACTACCATTCATCTCTCTCTGTTTTACTCCCTCCATCCTTCTTATATAAGCTTTGATAAGGGGATTTTAGCAGATATTTGGGTTCACATAAAGCGTTTTTCTTCAAGCAGCATATCAGTTTTGTCTGGAAAAAAAAAATTAAAATATGCTAGCTGCACTTGAGTTTTTCAAACGTCATTTTTTAATGCTTTGAGCACCACAAATTGAATTATATTTTTTTGTATCTTCATTTTATTTCGTCGGAGACAGATATGTCAAAAGATTTGGCACATTAAAAACAAAAATATGTAAGGCTAGATACCACGGAGCACAGCGTATCGGACGCTTCATTACCAATTTTCAATGTGTCTCTCATCCATTAACCGGCAGAGCAACATGCCACCAGAGGGCGCTATTCAGTTATTATCCTAAAAGCATCAACTTCCATGTGATTTCACTGTGAGAACAAACTTAGTTTGCAAGTTAAAACAAAAGAGTGACGGTTATTTACCTTCAGATCTCCCTAATTTTTAAAGCATCATTTTAAAAAGTCTGGCTTACTCTCTATCCCTCTATCTCTCTCTCTTTCCTCCTCCTCCTCTCCATCGTCCCTCACCCAGTCCCAGCTCCATGTCTCCTGGCGGCAGGTCAAAAGACGGCCGGCAGCCTGGAACGCTGCACGGAGACAGACTCACCCCCAGCGTACCTGCAATACACACACCAACAATGTTAATTAAGAGAAGTGTCTCAGTATTTCTACCAAGTTTTAATAATATAAGAGACTCACCGATCCCCTTCAGCACCTCTGTCACCTTGGAAACGATCTGGTCCAATGAGCAGCCTTCCTCTGCTAGGGCGCCTGCCAGCTGAAAAGCAGGAGGTGCAACATTTATATAAAGAAAGCAACATCTGTGTTGTCGAGCTGCATGATGGGAAATGTAGGATCTAGGGGATTTTGGTGGATATCACAGCCTCTGGTGCTTCAATAATAATATCCGATTTATGGAATTATAAATTGCAGAATTCTCCTTTAAATTTAATCGTGGGATAAAATAATATATTTTTTTTAATGAGATGCTTTTTATTTTACAAATGGAGCTTATTTAACCGAATATATGGAAATGTGAACCCTTGATATCTTGAGATGCCAGTATTAATTCACATTTATCCATCTTATAACTGAGCGACCTCCATTTGCAGAGAAAGACCATGACATGAGGTTGAAAGCTCCGGAAAAAGCACACTACTATTTCCAAGTTAAAGAACGTTGTTGTTGTTGTTGTTGTTGTTATTGTTGTTTACCTTGTGTATGAAGATGGTGCCACACAAGCCTCTCCTGCCGGCCTTACTGGGTTGGTCAAAAGCGCAGTCCTCGGCAACTATCACCATGTCAACAGTGACGCCGTGGTTACGGGCCTGCTCTGCAGCCAAGCCGAAGTTGAGGCGGTCGCCGGTGTAGTTCTTCACAACGAGGATGACTCCGGAGGCTCCTGTGAGGAGGGAGGGCGACTTCATTCTCTGCTCAGGTAGACATTACTCCTCTATATCTTTACATAGACAACAGTTGGTTGCTGTTATACTAATGCTCTGACTATCATATAGAGCACCTTTAATGCTAAACCCTGGTGTTCATTACCTGCATTGTGCAGGCAGAGAATAGCAGCCAGGATGCTGGCAGGAGGTGGAGACGCAAATACTCCACCTGCTACAGCTGCAGACAGCATACCTGCACCAAGATAACCTGGAGACGGACAGAGAGAGGGTCACATGTGAAAAAGATCATTAAAAGAACTCCATTTAAAAATATAAAAGTCCTACCGCCGTGTGCCGGCTCGTGTCCCGACCCCCCTCCAGACAGCAGGGCCACTTTGCCCCTCAGGTGGTCCAGGTCGGACCGGAGCACGACTCTGTGGCCCTTCAGCAGAGA
>CAKAOK010059595.1:0-27585 GCA_916701675.1 Sebastolobus altivelis
GAAGAAGCAGAGAAATGCGCTTCTGATGTAAACAGCCAGGCTTCAGCTCGAGCGGAGATTAATAGCGCGGCGCTTCCGTTCCCTACGGGAACCGACGCTGCGCAAATACGCTGGCTCTGCGCCGTTATGAATCTCCCAGAGAACCTGATACCGAGAGGGCAGAGGAGAGTACCGGCAGCTTGTGAGGAGCTCCGGTACGCATGAAAAAGTCACGGTACGCCAAGGAGTGAAATGATTAAAATACTGCGTACCGCTACGTACCGGCCCACTCCGAGCACTGCTCATCTCTCATGACATGTTGAGCTAGGCAGCGAGCACATAACTGTTTACTGCAAACTCTACACCCTCCCTCATCTCTCTCCCTCTCCTCCTCACTGTGGCCGCCGGGCACAGAGCGATTGGGCCAGCCCAGTGTCAATTAAGGAAAAGAAATGGGCCGATTTACTTGTTTTATAGGCCAAAAAAAAAAAAAAGGACATACGTCGGCCCCAAAAGGACGTCGGCCCACCGGGAAAACGCCCGGTATGCCAGATGGCCAGTCCAGCACTGCACAGGGGTCAAGTGCAGGTTAACATTTCACCGTAAGAGGCACTATAATTTCACCGCTACGCTACGCCCAACGGCGCAAATTGCGAGTCACCGCAAAGTCACAAGCTATGCAGATTTAGGCCGAATATGATGGAAACTGCCACAAAGAAAAGGAAGAGCATCTACAATAAAGACTGTGAAACTACTTATAAGTATTTATAAGCCGGTGGAAGGCGATTCTCCGAGTTTTTTGTGAAATTTGCCAGTTATTTTTGAATTTCACACAGGGGGAATACGACATGAAGCGACACAGATCATGTGAGTCTCACAAGAAACGAAAAAAAGAGATGTGCCGATCTATGGATGCATTCGAGCAAAGCGTAGAGATGTTACAAGATAAGGGGCAGAATAGAAATGTTTCTTATTTAAGTTAAATAGACATTATAATCAAAATTGTTGACTTCCTCTCAGATTTGGTAGCGTGTCCCACATTGTCCCACACAAACATACTCTTTGTCCCACATTTGGTTTGTTGGGATCTGGTCACCCTACATGCACGCAATGCTGAATAACACTAAATGCAATTAGGACTTTTTGTTTGTTGTCCTCAAGTTGGGTTCACAAAATTATTTTTTTCCGGGGAGCCCGTGAACGCAGCAGTCACTCCGTACAAGTTGCAGGAGATGCTCGCAGCCGCAGCTCGCTTCACAGCGCGGCCGCAGCAGCAGAACAAACAATGTGTAGAGGAAGAGGGGAAGCTGAATCTCTCCGCACAGAGTGACTGATCATGGCCAGTCGGTGGCCGGACGGCCGCTCGGGAGACTCCGCTGGTGGCCCAAAAGCGACGCGAATGCCCCGCCGGCAAGAACCGTCCGGAGAGGCGGAGGAGTCGCTGCGGGAGCTTCCGCGATGGATGCGGCTTTATTTCTACGGGATGCACGGCGTGACCCTGGATGTCCTGCTCTCGTCGGTGCAGGGGTTTTTAAACCATCGGGACCTCAAACTGGTGGGCTTCTCCTCTCCGTACCTCTGCATCATGCATGCACTGACCCACTTTGCGCTGGAGAAGATCTACTCTCGGAAGAGGTGTTTCCGAGGTCGGCCCGTGGTGTTTCATCTCGTTTTCTACCCGTCCGTGTACATCGGGCTGCAGATCCTCATCGGGAACATCAACACTTTGACCGAGCAGGTGAGGGTGATATCTGGCAAACAGCTGGCGGTGCACTACATCCTGGCTCTCTATTTTGCCCAGGTGTTTCACAAAGGGCTGTCGAGGCTGCGGTACTCCTCCACCCCCGAAGCCCCATGCAAACTCGACCCGGAGCACAGCGGTCATGCCCGGTGGCCTCTTCACGGTCTCCCCGGCATCGTGCGCTTCTTGTTCTTCGGGATGCAGGGCCTTCTGGACGAGGTGATCTTCACCTCCGTCTTCAACCTCGTGGAGAAGTCCGACCGGACCCTCAGCGGCCACACGTCCCTGTGGTCCTTCCTGATGTACGGCAGCTGCAGCTTCGTGGTGGAGAAGCTCTACCTCCACCTGCACTTCAGGAGAGGCTGGGGGACGTGGAGGAGGCTCCCCATCTACATCTGCTTCATCTACACCTGGGAGTTCTGCTGGGGACTGGCTCTGAGGCAGTTCGGCGCCTGCTCCTGGGACTACTCCCATTATCCTCACAACTTCATGGGACTGATCACCCTCCTCTACCTGCCGGGCTGGGTCTGCCTCAGCCTGTTTCAGGACGTGCTGTCTAACGTGCTGCTGAGAATCAAGTGCACCAAAGATGTGAATGGTTCGAGTGAGAATGGAGAGGTCAATGGACAGCTGGAGTCAAAGAAAAAAGGACTTTAACTTTATGTTTTCACTTCTAGGGAAAGTCTGGCTCACAGTAGACTAATAAAGAAACAAGCAGGCGTCATTTTCTTCTAATTAATAATGATCAAATCAATGTGATTTGATGGAAAAAGACGTTGATATTCATCAAGAAGTGCAAGAGGTGAAATTGTATAATGTGGGACCAATTTGGCCTTAATAGGTCTAACGGGTGTTTAAGACACTTTGACTATTTGGACAGTTGGTCAGCAACATGTTGCCATGACAACAGAGGATGAGATGTTGAATATAGGATTCAACATTTTGCTTCGGTTACTTCGGAGTCTAGACACTTGTCTGCAACGCCTGATATTTCTGGGTCCATTAATAAAAAATAAAACACAACTGACCTTGAATTGTTCACATAACCTGTTTAAATTCAGTTACTGCCGTTTTTATCTATCTGATGTAGTTGTAATATTAATATTTTACAAGTCTTCATGACTTTGGAGGTGTGAATATTCAGTTGTTTTTTTTTAATGACTGCAGTGGAAGACTTGCCATCTTATACATTACATGCATTGTGTCATGTACATATGCATTGGCATGCTTTAACTGTAGCTCATATCTGCATGCTAAAAAATACAAACACAATAACATCTGGAAGGTTGATGGATTAGATATGATGATGAAACATGAAAACAACTGGACAGTAGCCATCTTGTTTCATGCAAGCAATCCGTTTTCAAACGTTCATCTCTTTTTCTTTTTGAATCAAACTCCCTATTTTCACTCATCTTGTTGATATGACCCCCCGATTTATGCATGGCAACTATTAGAGTAGAGATAA
This sequence comes from Sebastolobus altivelis, assembly GCA_916701675.1. Taxonomy (NCBI): domain Eukaryota; kingdom Metazoa; phylum Chordata; class Actinopteri; order Perciformes; family Sebastidae; genus Sebastolobus; species Sebastolobus altivelis. Next base: position 3,189 of record CAKAOK010059595.1, read on the forward strand.
GCCCAGTAATATATGTAGCACGAGAACGTGTAGCTGAATGGATACGAGGAGCGAGAGGAGGGAGATTTTACTGTGAATCTTTTATGAACCAAACGTTACTTTGCTGGAGTGCCTTCCTGTGCAAACGGAGCCAACCAGACTCAGACAAACAAACAAGGCTCGGTATCCCTAGGCTCAATTTTTATATTAGAAGTACAGCAGTGTTTTGCAAATGAGTATTGTTGAAATATTGAAACCATCAGCACTAGTGACGGTCAGTCAGTGAGGCTGCATTTATTCCATTATAAGAAAAACACTGGTTCCACCAACATGATGCGCATTTAACGATCAAAATTTACAGATTTCTACATCCGACACAAACAAAAACATATGCAATTTAAATCCATCAATCAGCTTAACTTGAAGCGACTATAGTAGAGACATATTGTAAATCCGGAAGGAATAGTTTTAGTTAAATATTCCCTAAATAAACTCCAGCTGTGTATACTGTGCATATTCTGACACCCAAATTTGCTTTACAGCGATCTTATGCCTTATTAACAAACTAATCTAAGTACCTTTCACTGTTACTAAACAAATGTTGGTAAATCTTAGCCATCTCGTCGACTCTATACAAGTCACTGCGTTAGGTAACCATCAGTTGGAGTTTGCAGTTGAAGCTGATTACTCCCACAGCGGCATTTTAATCAATCCTGTCATTTATGAAGCCGCTTTTTAATGATTTCTTTATAATGAGAAAGTATTTTGTTCTAATGACAACTCTAAATTCTGATCATTTGTTTTAACTTATTGTGGGAATGAGTAGTATTTTCTGAATGTTTAGACAAGCTTGGGATTTGCTGGATGCAAAGCTTGAATGGATTTTAAATCTGCAAGATTTGGGTCTGTTCAGACAAGTAATGATTAGATTCCCTTGTATGCTGTGGGAACAACACTGATTGAAGATTTTCTTCTTGTCTGCGGGTGATTTATAAAGGAATCAAATTGCATTTTGTCTGCACATATCTAGAAGGGTAATTGGCACAAACATTATAGCTTATCGTTTACTTCATCAACAGAAAGAGGTGTCAAAACTTATTTCAAAACCATGTCAGAACTGATACATCTAGCGCTTAACGTTTACAGTGCTAGTTAGCCCTACCGGTGGCTGGTGTGTTTCTTTATTTGTTATTTTGTCAAACTTGGCAGCTATAGAGGTTCTTCAACATTTCATTCACTGAACCTCAGAGTGAATGCCTTTGTACATCTTTAAGATTTACCACGGCCAAACTGTTTTAATCATACTTTCCTTTGTGTTGCGTTATTCACTAATTTAAAAAAAGACCAAACTGCTTTTAGAAACTTAAATTGCAATGGCATGTACTGTATGACTCATGACTTCATTAAATCTGAACTTTTCCTGTGGCTCGACTGGCATTTCTTCATTCCTTTTGTTCGGGGCAAGTTTCACAATGTATCACTGAAGCAGAGCAGGCGAGCAAGCCTGGCGGAGGAACACTTTGGTTTCTTTCTTTTCATTTGGTGCCCTGGGTGTTTTAGCTTTATTAAATCATTCGCTATCGCCATAGGCGACCAACAAAAAAAAAGTGTGTAACCTGTTTTCAGGCTGACTCATAACTGTCAAAATATCTTAGCTTAGGCATGAAACAATAGTCTCAGCAAAAAACTAAGTCCAAATACACAAACGACATGACAGGTAATGTTGGCTTTATGCCCGTAAGTTAGTTTCCATAGAACACATACATCAGTTCCTGGTACACACAAAAGCCATTTGTGTTATCTGTCCTCACTGCTTCCTTGTTGACACATTGTTGTGATAAATGAAACAAATGAAACAATACAGGGAGGAACAAAGACAGTTCAACAACAAGCCCACACTTGAAACCTCTAACTTATGTCCGCCTGTGTCCTGAACTTTTAGGCAAATTTTCTGATGCTAACTGTAGCATCACAAGTAGCCGTAAGTGGTTAAAACTAGGCTGCATAACCAAGAACGTACTGTATCAACAATGTCTCTTCTCTTTAAACCACCTTGGAGAGCATTTTGACACAAGCAAACACGTAAATCCTCACACTCTTACCACCCAGAGGACACCACCAATACACCAATGACCTACAGTATCTGCTGACAACACCACAGTGGGAATATAATACACCGACTCCTCCATAAAGACTCATTAGCACTCTCGATCATAAGTATACAGCTGCTGTGTGCAAGCTGAAAACATGGTTTCATGTAGATGAAAACAAGAAGTGAGATGCAGCAGTTTGCCTGTTAGTTAGCATCACCATTAGCCACCCCATCACTAATACACCTGAAAAATTAACCCTGTTGTCATGTAGGTTGACCAGTCCATTAATCTGTAAGGCTACATTACTCAATATTTTTTATATTAACATATAATCAAATTGTTAATATGTGTAATGTGAAAGTGGCCACTATTAATGACAAACACGCAGAAACTCTGCTGCTTTTGAGCTTTTTTTAAGCTGTTTGTTTGGGCTTTACAGCACATTTACTGTGCATTTATGCACCCCAGCTCTTATCGACACTGTTTCCAGTAGCAACTGCCAGCTTTTTTTAAGGAAAAAAAAGCTCAAATAAACACTGCTAAATACCAAAGACAAAGCAGGTTAGCTGGTAGCTGGTCAACAATCTGGCAAAGCTAATGAGCCAGTCATTTCTCTCAGGAATTAGAGACCAAAATAATGAAAAAAAAGATTGATTATTACTACTTACATTCGCCTGGTGGCCAGAAACACGAATGCTAATGTTGCTCCACGTCTGCTGGATGTGTATGCTGCCCTCCTGTCAGTATATGATGGCGGGGAGCACCAAATAACGGCAGCAGACACCTTGAATATAGTTAAAACAAATGTTTTCAGCCTGCTCTGGGTTACACACTCTTCTTTTGCTGTTCTTTCCCTCAGAAAAACATAATATATACCTAAGTAAACCACACTACAGAGCACTGACATACGCATGCTAGTAACGTTAATCAGCAGGTTAGCTCGCTAGGCTAATGCTAATAACCTCACATTCCACAGTTTTCTACTAAACAAATGACTCAAAGTATATCCCTAGCCCTTTGCTAATAAGAGTAACAATCTCCTAGAACAATGTGTGCCCTTTCTAATACCAAACTCACCTTGAATATAGTCAAAACAAATGTTTTTAATGAGGGTGTCTGCTCTGGGTTACTTCTCTTGCTGTTCTTCTTCTGTGAAACTCGACAGGAAGCGTGACGGACAGCGGCGAGATGGCGACACCTGCTGGCCGTTTTCAATATTACACACATTAAACATGCGTCTATCTCACATGTAAGTAGGTTACTGCTCGCTAACACGTTAGCTATTAGCTGGAAATAGCCTGACAAGGTGATAAAAAAGTTAGCCGAGCCTATTGTGGAGTTCTTCTGCCCTCTAGTGGCCGAGCAATTAATGCAGCCCCGTACACCCGCACAGGTGTTTTCACTTAACCTGATTAGACCTGGGAATTACAGTATCTTAATTAGTAACCATGACGACAAAGCAAAAAAAAAAAAAGCCCCTCTAATCAGGCAATATAAGTGAAAACACCTGTGTATGAATGTAGCCCAAACAATCAGTTTGCTTAGTCACATTTTGAGACTGATTTTCTCTCTTTTTTTTTTTTTTTTAATTGGTTTTAAAGATATTTATATAGTGTGTCATTGCGCACTTTGCTATCATATACAGTATAGTATGTTATTGTTATTCTATGTTCATATTTTATATATTCTAAGCTAGTTGTAGTAGTTTGGTATATTTATAGTGTATTATAATATATTTTTTATTTTGTGTATAATATAGATATTATCTCTAGTCTTGATGTGTATATTTACTGTACATTGCCTGGTTAACATGCTGCTGTAACACAAGAATTTCCCAACTTGGGATCTATCTAAGAAGAAGAAGAAGAAGAAGAAGACTGTAATAAAATAGGAAAATAATAACAAATATTAAATAAATGATAAATAAAAAATGAAATAAAAATAAAGTGTGTTGTGAATATGAATGTAGCCCAATCAATTAATTTGGTTAATCACATTTTGACTGAATTTCTGACAGGACCCTTCATTCACACAATACCCAGTCATCCTTTGTTCTCTGTATTGTGACAGTTGGCAAGTTCAACACAGAACCAGTAACACTCCTGCCTCCCCGTCTCTTTTCATTTATTTACATATACAGTCAAATCACATACAAATACACAGTGAGGATAATATTGTCAGCTAATAGTAACTTGATATAGCACAGCGTTTGTAAGTGTGGTTTGATTTGAGGCTAACCCCTGTTCTTTGGCAAGATTATATGGAACATGTTTTTTGTCAGTGGTCATATGCACGCATTATAGCCTATACATGAAGTGATGCTTCATGAGTCCTTCTAATATTGCAGATGAAGTGTGCAGCACTGGATTGTGACAGGACTGGGTAGTTCAGGTCTGGATGTACAGTTTTGTTTTAAGTGGTATGTTTCCACTGGGAAAATGTGACCAAACATTTTGATTACAAGCTAAATTTTCAAGTTCTTTTTAACATTGTCCTTAGTAATGCTGGTTTGTTGCGTATCATCCAACATGGCTTTATTCATAGTGTGAAACTTCTGGTACAGCCCTTGCTTCACGCTGAATATCAGGGCCTTGGCCAGCTCTCTGTATGTCCTGGGAGAGCAGCTCAGTCCTGTGTAGCACTGACAGGTAAACCTCCTGCTCAAAGCCTTCAGGTCCGAGAGGGTAGGTCTCCCGAGGACAAGGTAGCGCTTCTGAACGTGCAGGATCCTGAAATTCTCCGGGTTTAGATGCAGGTAGTGATTGGATTTGTAGTATTTTCGGACACAGCGGCCGTTCCCTCGACACAGGAAGTTGCTGCAGAGCTGGGCGGCGACCGTGACATTGGTGATGTAAGGGTTGAGGGTGGTGGAGAGGTAGGATGAGAGGGCTGCGCAGGATCTCTGGGGAGCAAAGGAAAGAGAGTGGAAGGAGGAACAAGAAGGGCAAAAAGAATAAAGTATTTCCTTACCAAAAAGAAATTTATTCAAGTGTGCTATTAGTATACTTCTTTTAAACTTAAAATAAGAGAGTATACTTTCAGTTTACTTTTTATGTACTTATCAGAGATATACTTAACAAAATTATACATAAGTATACTTGGCTCATACTGACAAGTATACAGAAAAGTTTAAGTATACTTGGCTTACTTAATCTTTTGATCGAGATATACTTAAGAAAAGTATAATTAAGTGTTCTTGCCTTATAGGCCTACAGAAAGGTATACTTGGCTTGTAGTTGTGCTTACTTTTGATAGAGTAGCCTATTGAAGTGCGTGTCTTATATTCATACACTATACAAGCCCTGAAATAAGTTGATATGCTCACTTATCATTAAAGGGATAATTTGGCTATCCCTTTAAGGCTTTCTTGCCAGATGAGAAGATCAATACCACTCTCATATCAGTCCGTTCAATATGAAGCTGAGGCCAGGAGACGATTAGTTTAGCTTAGCATAAAGACTGGAAACGCAGGGAAACAGCTAGCCTGGCTCTGTCCAACATGTTATATGTCATTACTTTATCCTGTGCAGAAAGTATAAAAACAAACACGCATGCTCAAAAAATTACAATATTGCATCATGAAAATAACAACCCAATGCACTGAAGAATACACATCAGCTGTAAGACTATTAATTAACTTGACTTTACATGGTTAGGTATCTTCACTATCATCAAGCTAATCCTGGTTTCCCTGCCGTGGATTAACTAATACTGTTACACTACCAACCAACACAATCCATCAGTACCTGAGCCACTCAGGTACTGTCACAGACGAGCTCCTATATCATCTAACTGAACACATTGTCTCTGGTCTGACTGCCTGCTATCAGTACACTGTCCTGTCTTTCAGCTTTCCAGTGGAGGTCTGCGGGGTGATGTTACCTGGTCATCGTAGTCAGCGCTGGCCCCCCACAGCACAGAGCCGGACGCTCCCACCGCTGCACTCTCCCCAATGGTGCTGACCAAGTCTCCCTGCACACAAATGGTTATATGTGTTCATTATTGCCTTTGTATAGATACACAGAAACAATGTATGCATGCGTGGAGCACAGACTTTTGCACTGTTCATCATACTGAGGTGAGAAGAGAGGATAAGGATTACAGGTGAGGGTTACCACCTGAGCAGGGTGTCGTTACACCAAGAAACCAAACTCCTCTTAAAACTGGACCTCAGGCAGGAAACACCTCACTGCTGGGACGAAGAAGTAACCTAAGATGTATCTAATCTAGTCAAGTGTGTGGTCACTCGCTAATGAGTCGTTTCATAAATGTAATGTTTGAATAGTGGATTTAATTACTGGTTTATTTTTAGAGAGTGCTGTCATTTAAGGATAGGATTTAGGGGGATCTATAGGCAGAAATGGAATATAATATGTTTTCTTTAGTGTGTAAATCACCTGAAAATAAGAATAGTTGTGTTTCGTTACCTTAGAATGAGTCGTTTATATCTATACGGTACAGAGACGGCTGCCATGTTTCTACAGTAGCCCAAAACGGACAAATCAAACACTGGCTCTAGAGACATTCACGTTTTTGCGTCGGCCGCCGTAGTTCTCTTACGCGCTTGGCACATTTCAGCTGGTTGCAATCCTCACCACTAAATGACATCAAATCCCACACACTGCACCATTAACACATGTCTCCCAATGACATCTCATGCTGCAAATCAGCATTTAAATGACTCTCATTTACCTGGCTGAGGAAGCGTCTGTTCTGGTCGACAAAAACAGGTCGCATGTAAGCAAACACGGGCGCAGTTCCACTCCATCTGGGAAGAGCAGAGACTCTCAGAGCTTCCTGGACACGGTTCCTCACCATCAGGGCGGCTCTGGGATTGTCTGCCAGAGAGACCTGAAACAGACCAAAGAAGTGGTAGAAGTAGTATATGTTTTAATTTTATTTGGACGTATTGTATTTGGGCAGACTAATGGACTTATGGCATATGAAATTTATTTCTCTCCATCAACTAAATTGTATGACATCATAAAGTTTGATTTATGTAAACAGGTTAATTGTACAGTTTATCAGTTGTTCTGTACTGTTATTGTTTTGCATTGAATATAATATGAATTAAATAAGTCACTTAGTCAGGGGTCGTCAGTTTACTCAATGATAGCAAAGGGGTCCCTTTAGGAAAAAGGGTTGGGAACCACTGGTGTAACCAACCTGCAGGTAGACGGAGGGGTAGAGGGCAGTGCTGGACTCCCACAGCCAGAGCAGCTCATCGTTCTGCCTCCTCACCTCCTCGGAGCAACGGCCCGTGTACTCTGGCTTCTCCCAGCCATAATTATAGCAGTTAGGGAACAGGTAGAAGCCCCAGAGATAGTTGGGTCTCATGGCTCTGCCCAACGCCAACATCCCGGACATGAAACTCCTAGCTGCCACCTGAAAGAATAAATATTTAAATAGCTGTTCAGAACTTTATCATTTGTTTGATTTATCATCTGACCTGGAACTGTTGTTTGGCTCTCTCTGTGGCCTGCTGCACCGTGAGGGTGCGGTTTGCCTGCACAAGGTGTGCCACAGATAAAGTCTGGTAGATTCTCTTAGTGCCCCAGTTTCTGTCCCACAGGGGGCGCCATTCCTCCCAGTCTATCACGGCCAAGCCTCGGCTCGTCCTACAGGGTATACAGGAGGAGGGTGAGGTTAAAGGTTAAAGGTCAGCAACAAATGTGTCAAACAATAAAGGGTGACTCTTTGGTACAGTAGGCTCACTTGGATGGGATGTAGTAGTTGATATCGTCTCTGGCCTTGATCATGCTGGCTTTCAGGTTACCTCTCTGAGGGATGCCACCATTGAAGAGTTTCCTTCTAGCGAGGTCTACATGTGGGTAAAGGCCCAGTCGGTCTGTGTAGAACAGAGAGAGGAACTGACCTGGGACCTGCAGCGGAAACACGACGAAGAGGAAGAGCAGCTTTATAACCTCCAGTGAAAGAGGCCTCTTTCTTACATGGATATTATTTAATTATATTCATGCATTTTACCGTGTTGGCATCATCTAGAAACAAGACACAGAATTTTGTTTGCATTCATGTAAACCATGTAGCAAGTTCCTCAAAAGCCAGTCAAATTTCTAGAAATGTTTTTCCATAACAGGTCTCTGCAGCAGCATGCGTTTTGCAACCATGGATTTGAATGTAAATAAAATAACTCAACTCAATACGCGTCTGACATTCAAATATGTGTCCCCCCTCCTTACCTTAGCAGGTGTGGCCACTCCTTTAAAGGGCGAGGTGTCCAGTGAGATGTTGTACCTGTTGCACACCAGATCAGGGATGTTCCAACTGACAATGAAGGGCAGGTGCTCAAACAGCGGAGCTGTGGTGTGAGGGAGAGGGGGAGGGGGAGGCGGAAGAGGAAGCGGTCCGGGCGGACGAGAGGCTGCTGCTTCTGTAGGAGATAGCAAGGTTTTGGGGAGAGGGATGGATGAAGTGTTGGCAAGAGGAGGCGGTGATGTTTTAGAGGTTAAAGGCAAGAACGCTGTGGAAAAGGATTGTGTTGATACAGGAGAGGGAAGCTTGGGTGAAGCAGTTTGAGGAAGAGGTGAAGATGGCAAACTTGAGTTGGAGAGAGGAAACAGTTTAGCAGTGTGAAGAGGAAGTTTTTCAGAAGACACAGGAGTCATTTTGGACAAATGACATGGTAGGTTTTTGTGCAGAGGTGGTCCTATAGTTTTGACGGATGATGTCCGATGTTTGCAGGGGTGAGGTAAGTAAGCTGAGGGTGAGGATATGAGGAGGTCTCTGGGGGATGTTTGGTCCAAAAGTGTGGATGTAGCTGATACTGATTTTGAGGGAGTTGTAGTAGAGGCCTCTGATGAAGACGCTGGACTGATGGTGGAGGTGGATGGCTTTAGGATTGCTGGAATGGTAAAGGAAATGGTCGATATGTTGGTGTTACCAACAGGAGGGGTTGGTGTTGTCGGGATAGATAATGAAAGAACAGGCCAGACAGAAACGGTGAGAGCGGGGAGGATAGAGATAGACAGAGGGGGAAAGATTGACGGTGTGAGCGAGAGAAGCAGCAGCACGTAGCTTCTGCTCTTCTGTGTGACTGAAACCATCTTTTCCCCTGGCTGAGGAAAAGCAGAATAAAAACAGAACCAATCAAACTCTATAGTACAGTCTAATATGCTAATAATGTGTACATATTGGTAGCCAATGTTGCTGTAATGAAACAAGCAAGACAATGCTCCCTTTTTGAATATGCAAAGACCTAGAACAAGCTCATGCTTTGTTGTTTCTACTTGTCCGATCATTCACATTTAAATGAAATGCACAACCTAATACCAAAGTATCTGAAGTACTTTTCTCTTCATTCTGCTCAGCTCTCAATTCGGACCTCAAATCTGATAGAAATCAGCAAGTTTTTGCACCAAATTTCTAGTCAAATGTGCCAAGTCTGGCATGGTTTCACTGTCCTTGTCTTCCTAAATACAAACAACAAACAACAAAGCTTGCTATCCAGGATGATCTCTGTATCCATCTAAGCATTTCTAAATCAAGATGAGGCCACCTTGACAATCATAAATCACAACATATCAACTCAAAAGTAACTTTAAAAAACAGACACAATACCTGGACATGCCTTCAGTGGACCCGTCTCACCATAACATGTGTTGACTTGATTGTCCTTGCAAAACAGACACAGTCTGATATAGGTAGGGGAGGAGAGGCCTTGTGGGCAGAGCTGTGTGCAGGGATGCTCTCCGTTGTTTGTCTCAGAAAAATATCTTGTTTTGATCGCACGGTGCCAAGTTTGACTTGGAGCCGAGGAGGAAGGCACACCTGGGTGTGAGGTCACGGGGCGTGCACCGTCCTCACAGTGAAGCGCACCGAGTGGGGCATTAGTACGGAGCTCAGATTGTTACTGCACTGGTGTTGATGGTAGCGCTTGTCACCTGTGATGGGATGAATAAGTAATTACAACAATGGAGGCCGTGAAAGCAAATGGGATTAAACTGACACTCATCCCTCAATATTTCAAACATGCACAGTAATGTCATCCTCTTTGTACTCATGGTGGGTTGCACAGTAATGGCTTTAACGTGATTTTGTGAAGATCCCATGGTGGCTAATCAGATCCAGGACCAGCTGTTTTGATGCAATATTTATTTTAAGTATTTCTGGCTGCTTTTTCCTCGTCCATCAAGGATTCAAGCAAATGGAAATTGTTCTATATAGCAGTTAAATAACAACACCGTTGGGTGGCAGGTTAGCCTGGTTGGAAAAACAATTGCATAATAGGCTACATACCATCAATCAGCACATTCTCCCCCTAGGAGACAGGAAAGTTTGACACCTGGGTGGCAAGACGGGAGTTGTATTCTGATGGTATTAATAACAGCACTTCTCTTCTCTATGAGAATGTTTAAAAAAAAAAAAGTCTGACACACACAGTGAAGTTTACAGTCAAAAATAACTCAAATATAACTAATAATAGCTTCTTTCACCTACATTGTACATTGTATACACTTGACTGTTTACCCTGTATGTGTTTATGTGTCTGGTCAGGGATGTGTAATACCAAATGGTGGTGGTTATTTCACAAGTTAGTGGCACAGTGTGAACAACAGTAGCTGTTTTTAGGAGGGTGGTGTGTGTGCGTGTGTGTGTTTATTATGTTTGTCTCAATTTATAATGTTTTCTCATGACTATAGTATAGACCATTTCATTGCTATTCTGTTGCTAGGGAAACAGCTTTGGTCCAAGTTTACTTCCTGTCAGCTACTGCATTAAAAAACAATGCAACAAGAAATACAAAGGGGCCCATTTAAAATGTTTATGTTGTCAAGTATGACAAGGTCTGTAGAGAAGATGAAATGTGTTCAGTGTTAGTATTTTATAGCGTAAATTCCCCTTGGTAAATGATATCCAGTCTATATGTATGATGATGATGATGACCAAATTTAATTTTTCATACAAATTGCATATTAAAAAACATTTCCTTCTTTCATGTTTTACAATAGCACTAAAATTACACCCCTCCACGATAGGCCAGATTAGATTAGATTAGAATAGATTAGATTAGATTAGATTAGATTAGATTAGATTAGATTAGATTAGATTAGATTAGATTAGATTTGGTTATCCCTGCAGTATCTGTTACTGCCCACTAAGCCTAAGTTTAGTACCAGAGGTTTTAATATATATTTGTTAACCATGGATTAAGCACGTTGGGACAAAACAAAAATGTTTTATGTGCTGACGCAACATAAAAGAAGTTTTTCTAGTCCTTCTATCTTTTTCTGCCATTCTTGATACAGTAGGTAGTTAGCCTGCAGTCAGCTGATGGATCAAATCTCGAATTGAAGAAAGAAACTAGAAGCGAAGGTGAAAACAGGACGTCTATCTGGACATCATCAGGCTGGCACGGTGGTGCAGGGGTTAGATCCGTCGCCTCACTGAAAGAAGGTTTTGGGTAAGAAGCTGGCAACCAGCTGGGCCTTTCTGTGTGGAGTTTGCATGTTCTCCCCGTGCCAGTGTGGGTTTTCCCTGGGTGCTCTGGTTTCCTCCCAGAGTCACAAAGATATGCAGATTAGGTTAATTGGAGACTTGCCCATAGGTGTGAATACCCGTCAGTCTGTAATAGACTGGCGACTTGTCCAGGATTTATTAAGACGCCAGTCGCGATAAGCTAACAGTAATAATAAAAATGTTCTCCTCTTGCTATTGTGGGTTTTCCCCAGGCCCTCCGGTTTCCTCCCACAGTCAGTTGCGATAACAGTAATAATAATAATAATAATAATAGTAATATAAAAATAAACAAAAATGTTCTGTTTATGCATTCGTTATTATTTAATTATTCTTTCTGTGCTTTTAATTGTCTGAATAGGTGTCCAACATATTGCACATTACAGATTTTATTTCAACAGGAAACACTTTTGCTGGTTTTCTGTCTTGATTTGGCTTAAACCACATTCCTAATGCCAGTAATATTACAGTATTGTTCACTTAAAATGATCTCAAAAGAGGGACACTTTTTGATGCTCATTACTTTGGGAGAGACTTACTTATTTGTGGCAGTGAGCGAAGCAAGCAAGATAAATTGTGGCTTATCCCTTATAAAAAACAAAGTGTGACACACCACAACTCCTCGGGTCATGACGCTGACTGGATGGAGGAATGCTTGAGCAGGTTTAGACCTTTTGAACAAGTTCACTTCCAACCCTGATCATTTTTCTTACTAGTGAAGTCCACATATCATACTAACATCATCCAAAACAAGTTTGAAAGTCTCTGAATAAAAGTGCAATAAAAGGCACTTTGGTAAATGCTGAGATGCAACAGAACATGATGATATGAATCTTTAGTCTACACTGACACTGTGTCCGTTATAGATAATGAGAGGAGAAAATGTACCCTTAATGAAAAACATAATTAACAACAGAAACAAAACCAACAGAAGGTCTGCTCAGTCCTGAAAGAGGAAACAGGAAGTTCATATAGGCACTGTCCAGCAGCATCAGTGATAATATCTAGCATTATGCTGCCATCTTGTGGTTAGAATGTAGAGATGCTGCAAGTCTAACTCTGGCAATAATTCCCAACCTTTTCTGACTTTTTTTTTTTTTGTGAATCATCGTGTGTATGTATACAAACCTGATTCCTAATCGCAAAGCCAAACGCCACCCTAGGCACACCACGATACTTGCCTGTTTGAATATATCTCTGTTAAGGTGACCCCGTCGTGATATTTCCACAAAATAAAATCCACATTGTAGGAAACGATGAGGAGATGTGAAAAGGCCAACTTGATTAAATATTCATACAGAGGCCTGTAGGGGATGTCTTCCTCCAGAATTCAAAATATAATATTCATGTTGTCCTCTTTCCTCCTTCTCTCGTAACCTCTGTTTTCTTTTGTTGTGGAAAGTGGGTCAAATGAATGTTTCACAAGGGTATAGCTCCAGAAGGTGTGTCTGCATAACCCCCCAAACACATACAGCATTAACAGCTAGATAATGCAGAGTATTCCAAACATTCACATTAAGGCTGGCAAAGTTAACGCGATAATAACGCGTCAAATTCGTTTTAATGACACTAATTTCTTCAGTGCATTAACGCAATCTTTTGGGGGTTGTAGCGGGCTCAGTTTTAAAGCTGAGAGTGAAGATACTGTATCATATAAAACTAGAAAACCTAAGGAATCCATCGGTACCAACCATGTCATACTAGCTTGTCACAACGGAGGATAAATAATGCTCCAAACTTGCGATAAATTTTGGTGGGGAAAAACTGGCATGACCATTTTCAAAGGGGTCCCTTGACCTCTGACCTCAAGATATGTGAATGAAAATGGGTTCTATGGGTACCCACGAGTCTCCCCTTTACAGACATGCCCACTTTATTATGATAATCACATTTTGTTTGGAGCAAGTCATAGTCAAGTCAGCACACTGACACACTGACAGCTGTTGTTGCCTGTTGGCCTTGAGTTTGCCATGTTATGATTTGAGCATATTTTTTATGCTAACTGCAGTACCTGTGAGGGTTTCTTGACAATATTTGTCATTGTTTTGTGTTGTTAATTGATTTCCAATAATGAATATATACATGCATTTGCATAAGGCAATCATATTGGTCCACTCCCATGTTGATAAGAGTATTAAATACTTGACAAATCTTCCTTTAAGGTACATTTTGAACAGATGACAAAAATGTGCGATTAATCACGATTGAATATTTAATCGATTGACAGCCCTAATTCACATACATTACAAACACATACAGGCACACGTAAACATACTGTGTATTCACATGCACTGAAAAGACTTCCTCACACTCACACCTCACACATTCTTGTTGATTTTGCTCAGAAATGTCATCTTAAACAAGGAACAGTTCAGCTATCTTGTCATTGTGTGAGTAAGCGCATGCCAAACAGTATTAGCTGTCAGTATCATTGGATTTCTGTGAATAGAGTATCTGTATCCTTCTCAATACGTCAGCGGATGAACAATGCACTTCCTTGCTGATGTAATTGTGTACTTGTTACGACAGAAGGAGACACTGCTTCTCTTTCTGTTTACTTTCTTTCTTCACCTTCCCTCCCTCTTATTTTTCCCACTCTCTGTCCATTTTCTATCTCCCACCCTTCTTTTTTTCTCATTCACTGCTCCAAAATGCCAATTGTTTTCACGTTTCTGCATGAAGAACACAAGTGTTCTTTTAACTGTACTCACTCGGGATGAGTCATCCCTAACACTTCTAAACCTCGCTAAGCCGAGGTTAGGTAGAGTTTCCCGAGGTGTTTCTCTGCCTGTCTGGCGGGTTTTTCAAGTCCAACGAGACTTCTGTTGAAGAGCAGGGAATTAGGTTGAACGAGGTGGAAGTAAGTGTGAAGAGCATGTATAGGACAGGTTGAGTTTATGTTAAGTTTTTTTAGAGAAATTTCAAAGCATAGATAGGGGATTAGATTTAACCAAGAAGAGAGTAGGAAGATATTAGTTTATCTATATGTCCACACTTCTTTTAAATATCAGCTTGCCCTTTACTGAAAAACTGTAACCTCACTATCAGCTTTCTTTACAAAGTGATGTAGTCAATGAAAGACATAATTTTCACTCTTAAATGTATTGCCAAAGCTTTTGATAAAAGACTGAATTTGGTTAATGTGCAGTGTTATTCACAACGGGTGTTACTAGTGACATTTGAGGCTGTCATCTCTGTAAGCTCCACGGGACCTTTCTCTACCCACACACTGACACAGCAAGAGAGGAGAAATGGCCTCAGTTTCTGACACATTCTTGCCCGCATGCATCACACACACATGCAAAGAAACTCACATGAGCATGCACATATGTTCATGTTAAATGCAAACAGATCAGAATCACCTTTAATGGCCGAGCATGTGTGCACATACAAGGGATTTTGATGGGTTTTTTTTGCATCTCTCTGGATGTACTTACACAGAAAAAAACTGCACTATTTTATGCTTTAGATTATCATTTTGCTTTTACTTTTACTGTGTGTGATTTCCCCTTTATATGTACATATTTTATGAGCATTGTTGAAGGAACCTGAGACCAAAGATTTTCATTGCCAATGACTTGATTTGCTGGAATGACAAATGACAAAGAACCTTGACCCTTGAAATAACAGCTAGGAACAAGGACAAAAAAGCTGGACAAATAAAAGTAAAGAATATATAGGACTGTTACAGCATGTACACAAAGAGATGCAGAAATGTAGCCTACAAACACACACAGGAAGCTCTGCAATCAGGACGAAGGTGAAACACTCAAGACATTGAGACAAGTTTATATGCAGGACTGTGCAATAATTTATCTAAAAAAAAAAAGTATAAAATGTTTATAAAAGCTGCACAAATATGGGCAATAGCAGAATCACTTCTGGAGTGTATTTATCACAAGGGAAAGTCTTTTCTTTGTATCTCCTCTCAAAGACTGCCATCCTGCAAACAACACCCATTTATAAGCCTGACTGAGCATGTTGCATGAGTATTACACACACCCTTCGGCACATTAGTAGCCTAAAATATGTATGAGCCATCATATATGCTGCCCTTGTTCAGGGCTACTCATAGTAGCCTCCGAATATTTCTGTTTAATTGCTGAGCGCTATTTGTTGTGAAGATTGAAATGTCTGATGTGAAAAGGCTACTGTTTGTAATATTTTATACATCAGCAACAATAGGAGTGTTGAATCATTTTGTGTTCTCCGTCAATTGACAAAGATTTTGGAGAAACACACTGAAATGTACACTTTGAGACACATGTCAGACTTGGCAGTCTTACCCCTGAGGCTATGCATAGTAACTGGAGCAGTCTTAATTGTACTTCACTTTATTTATAGGCTATTTATAGTTTATTGCAATGAAAGTGTGTATCGTCCCAGAAGCATTTCAGTTCAGGGGGGGGTAAATCATTTCATGTCCCAGGGAATATTTATCATCTAGGGAATCATAGGGATAACAGATCTGTAGCTGAACCATGACCTCTTTGACTTCAAGATTAAAATAGCACATTATTATCATTCATGGTTCTTTTGTGAACACATATTCAGCCTTAAAGTGTTCATTTTAAAGTCTAGGCTTAGCTTTGCATTAATTTCCAGCTGAATAATTCCTCTCCCAGGGAGCACTGTGTGCCACTATCTTCACAACTTGCACCTTATTTTCTTATCTCCTCCCCATTCTGCACTCATACACATTCCTGCCATAAAAGCCACGGGCGGACAGGACCAAACCATCTCCAAGGGGGAGTGTGCTGAGAATTATAATTTAATTAAGCATAATTTCCCATCTGGAATTTCACCAAAAATATACAGCATGTTGATTTACTGTAAGTTTAAACTACTCATATTTTGTCGCGCCAGAAATTGTTTGTTAGTGATTATGTGGGACACAGCTGGGGAAACGTGTGACCCCCATTCCCGGATAGTGGACTCTTCCTAACACTGCCATGTTGGATGGAACTGGCTCTGGGCTCTCTGAGCGGCCGGACTTCCCAGGAAACTTTTTTTCCCGTCTTCGCTCAGTCGCTGCAGTTTTTGACATTATTTCAAAGAGGAGCATGAACGTTGCATCGCATCCCTAAAACGGCGTACATTTTTCGGGCACCCCAGTCTTCCCGGACCCTCCGGGATAAACCAAACCCGGTGTGAGAGGGGGGGTCGGAGCAAGGCCACGGATGACCGAGGGGATTGTTTATGTATCTTTTTTTTGGGATCTCACATAACGAGTTACAGTCGCGGTGTATACTTTATAAATTAATCACTAATAATGAGTGGACATATGTCGCAACGGCGGCAAGCAAACGTCGGGTCCATACTACTGACGCCGCAGGAAAACGACTACCTTTTCAACCACCTTGGCAGGAAATGCATGGTAAGTTTTTCCCCCATCAAATTGTTGTTTAATAGCTGGCTAAGAAAACAAGCTAACTTGTGCTTCCTGTCGTCCCGAGACGGTGAGGCTATAAGCTGTGAGGTGTAAACGGTGCGTTCGCGGCCTGTAGTTTTTTTCCCATGTTGTGATTTCGCAGGTAACGTGTATGTCTTCCCGGGGAGACTTTTAACTGGAGAGGTTGGTTTGTTTTGACAGCAGGGGCGACGGGGACGAGGAAGGGGCTTGGGAGGGAAGCGACTGTGTTTGGGACGGTGACATTTGGGGCAACAGCAAGTTTTCACTCCTGCCCGAGGGCCTCCTCCTCCTCTGCTGGTCCGCCCTGAAAGATTGACACACCTGAAAGCACCCAGGGATCCTGAAATACTCAGCTAGCATGACCGCACCAATAAGCCTATAGCGCTGGCAGAGTTAATAGAGGCGGTTTTTGAGGCTGTTAAATCCATCAGCGCACAGCAATAATTTTGGCATTACATAACTGGTTGTTTTCGGGAAGTGTGTGTGTCCAATGTGCCGACCAGACTTGGCTGCTGACTGGCTAAAAAAGTCCTGCTTAATGCCAGTTTCCAAAAATGTGAAGGGGAAATCAGTGGGAGTAGCCTGAGCCTGATCAGTAAAGTGCACTGTCACGACTCAATATTGTCTGATATTACGTAACACGTGTAGCATTCAGCTGACTCATTTTTTTATGTTCTCCTTGTGCACTGTGTAGCCTACATTGCAAAAAAACACATAACCAGCAGCTACATTTTAAAGTAAAGGCATCTGCAGCTGGGTCAACACTATCATCACACAGCAGAGCTTAATCTCATATTTCATTTTTGTATGTTTTCCTCTTTATGATCTTGCAGGACAGGTTTCACTGGCTGGTACATCTGCATGTTAATCAGCTATATTCACACTTGGGGCAGGTAAAACTAATATTAACAGACTCTGGAGCATCAGAACAAGGGATGTTTGCCTTTCAGAGTGGCTTTTATTTTTACAGTCAAATATTGCTTGCATTTAGCTAGTGGGTAAAGTAGGTTCACATCCATATTATGGTTGCCTAATATCAAATTTAACAGGGCATTAGACTGAAAGGTAGACCGTATACTGTGATGGACACCACTGTGGCGTAAGTGGTTGCCTCTGCAGCGTTGTACGGAGTATCTTCAAAGTTTCTTTATTCGTCATATGCACAACAATTACAGCATTGACGTTGAAAATCTTGCAACGCTCATTAAAAATGTATATATAAAAAGGAAAATCACACAAGTAAAAGCAAAATGAGAATCAAAGACATAAAATAGTGCAAGTCAAGGCAGTATTTCAAATGGATAAGTTGAATGTAAACAGGGTGTAGTATGTATGTGCATGATGAGAAGTAATAAATATACTGAGGTGTAAACAGGAATGTAGTATGTTTAGAGAAGTAATACAATTATGTATGTATATATGTGTGTATATATAAACACACAGAGGTGTAAACACTTTGTAAAATACTAAGTAGAGTATATAGATCTTGCAACCAGCAGACATTCAACACTTTTGATCCTTTGTCTCGCTTAATGAATGTTGTGTGCATCGCCACCACCTCGGAGGTAGTATTGAAACTTGCAGGTCTTTCACTGAGTAAAGTTGGGTGTTATTGCTCAATCAGCCTTTTTTCCTCAACAAAGTGTGTGTGCAGAAGAACTGAAATGAGAAGCAGGGTGGGAGATCCTTTTAAATTTCCTCTTAGCAACACAGTTTTACAAGGGTTTAGCGGTGCAGCGGTTCAACAAGCCCACGGTTCGGTTTGTATTGCGTTTTTTTTTTTGTCACGTTTCGGTTTTTTTTTGCACGTTGGGGAGAAGAAAAACATTTCCAATGTGTTTGAACTCCATAATACACAAATGGACTGATAGTAATGAATGATATTTATATATTATATGAAGCCATAACACTGATTTTATACATGAAATAAGGCAGGATACTTATGGGTCAAGTAGGTTTCATCCCTACAAGGGTTACATGGTTTGTTTATTGTCATTCTACAACAGAGAATGGAGGATTCAGGAGTTTCAGGAGTAAAGAAGCTGATCTGTAGTCTGGTGTTACGGCAGCGGATACTTCTGTATTGCTTGCTAGACGGCAGCATTTTGAAGAGGCTGATGTTGTCTGTTTTTCGAAAATTGTGTTATCCCCTGCCTGACCATAGTTGCTTCGCAAAAGCTCTGTCACTCTGTGTTATCAGCCGGAAAGAATATCACACCTTCACCTGTCGCCTTCACAGATAAGACGCGTGTTAAAGGCAAGGTGTTAGGTTAATAAACTGAAGTTCAACTTTGTTTTCGGCGTAGCATAATCGAGCTTGCTTTATAGATATGGGTCAGTCCGAGAGGCGGTGCGAGACGTGTACAAATCTGCATAGTGTAGAGACGTAGCTTGTTTTCGGGTTACTTCCCCATAGTGATCATACTTTCCTCTAATTGTGTACAGTAATGGAGGTGTGCTTGAGTGACAGGTCGTCCTCTTTGTGTCAATATGCTCACCTCGTCGCAGTGAACCGGTCATGCTTTTGGCGTGTTTCTCTGCATACCCATGTTTGCTTTGGAGAGGCTACATTTCCTGTCCCATGGCGCAGTATGTCAGGCCCCGTATATGTCATCACATGATGATGATGATGATGATGATGTCGTCCCACCTCCTCCTTTACGGGCTCCCGAGGCGTGTCTGTCTTCCTCCCTACACCTATGTAAACCTGTTTTAAAACACCCAATGACGACGTTCCTCCGGCGTTCTGGCGGCCGTGTCACTCAGCATGTGACAGAGACAGAGACGAGGAATCGGGGAACATTCCTTGCAGTCCTACGCTCTTGTGTGTCTGTGCACGTCTTTGCATGCAGAGAGAGAGTTCGGGAGAGGCTGTTTGTGTGTGTGTGTGTGAGAGAGACTGTTGTGCGTCTCCCCCAAACCAGTCTAATTAGAATACCCACCAGTGATTTAGTGTCTCACTGAGTGATTGTACATTATGTACTTACTTATGCGGAAAATGCGAGGATCACAGAGTCACCTCTGCTTTTGTTTCTCTGTACTGTCTTCTCTCTAAGATGCACTCACAGCCATTAGTCGGCTCCGTGCAGCTGAACGAGACTTGATTTATTCTAGCTGTAAAAGGCTTGTTTGTGTACTAGCTAATTCAATAATGTGGAAGATTTTATGTCCAACAGTGATACAAAGGGCAACTTTTTTGCACAGAATTGCTTCGGGAGTTCCCTTCTGTATTGTTGCTCTAATGACATAGAAATGAAATTGCCAACACTTAATTTTTTTGCCTGTTGATTGGAAAGTGGCTGTCTATCGCAAGAAAAAATTCCCTGACCAAGTGTTCATCCAAATTTTCTACTTTATATTGTGATTTTAGTGACACTGATTTGTGAGATAAGATATCATTTTAATCTTTCTCCAAAGTCTAAGTGTAGCAGGTAGCATTATTTTGCAACAAAAACATATACAGAATACACATGATATTTATGGTCACCAGGTTTGTCATGAGAGTTCAAAGTAGCGAGACTTATACCTGTAAAATGTAACTAATTTGGATCATATTTTAGGAATTGCATGCAAGTAGAGCTGCAACGATTAAACGATTAGTTGTCAACTATTAAATTAATCGCCAACTATTTTGATAGTCGATTAATCGTTTTGAGTAATTTTTAGAGAAAAAAAACAGTCAAAAATCTCTGATTCCAGCTTCTTAAATGTGAATATTTTCTGGTTTCTTTACTCCCCTATGACAGTAAACTGAATATCTTTGAGTTGGGGACAAAACAAGACATTTGAGGACGTCATCTTGGGCTTTGGGAAACACTGATCCACATTTTATAGACCAAACAACTAATCGATTAATCGAGAAAATAATCTACAGATTAATCGACAACGAAAATAATCGTTAGCTGCAGCCCTACATGCAAATACTCCCAACTTGCATTCTGTCTGCAGCCACACACACGTGCATAAAGAAAGAGTGACTCTTACAGGTACACACACAGTGGTCTCACTCATTGGTTTCGCTCATTGGTATTCCTTCTGCTGTTTTCACCATCAGCAACACTGTCTGACCGGGCAGAAGGTGGAAGGGGTCCAATTCGCACTGTGTGTGTGTGTGTGTGTATGTGTGTGTTTGTGTGCACAGACTGCCTGATCAGCAGTCCCGTCCTACAGGAAGTCCCGTGGTCGGCCTCCTCTGGTGATTTGTGCTGGAGAAGTGGAACACGACTCCTCTTTTCCTTCATGATACCCCCTTTCTCTCCTTCCTTTCTCCTTTTTTTTAGTCTCACCTTACCACTTTCTCTGTCATTCATATTTCTCCTTCAGCCCTTCTTCAAGCCGGTTTTGCATCTCTATCTTCAATTCTTTTTTTTCTTACTGTACATCACTTCTCTCCTTTCTTACATCTACACCCTCCTTTTGTCCCTCTTCTTTCCCACAACGCCTCTCCGCGTCAGCCACTTATCCTGTCTTCTCTCTCTTCCCACTCCTTCCCATCTTTTTTTTTACTCGCTTTCTTTCCGGAAAAATCTCGTGAAGAGGTGTAATGGTGCCTAATTTGTGCCAAGAAGGAACAGCTTGACCAAATAGCTGATGGATGTCAGCTATAGTTCGCCTCTCTGTTGAATATGAATTTTGGGACTATTCCTTGTTTCATGGGCTCGTTTTGGATTTATACATTATTATATCATACTTATATATATATATATATAAAGAAATCCAAAAACGAAGCATTCGAATACTGATTCGGAGGTCGATTACCATGGCAACGATCGAGGCTTTGAAGCTTTCGGGTTTCAGAAACTAAAGTAGCTGTTTTCACCTTCAAACTTTGAATTTTTCCCTCCAAACATTTGGTCAATTCATTCATTTCCACTTGGCTCATCTCTAAAAAAAAAATAATAAGCCATAAAGACGGCAGATTTTTTTTTTTTGATGTCGTCTGCACCTGTAGCTCTCAGAGAGTCCAGCATAATAATAATGATGAAATCTGTTAAGAAAAGAGTGTGTGATGCTTTATAATCTCCGTTTTCTGTGTGTGGATAAAAGAATTGTGTTTGTGCAGTCTGTGTGCTGGACAGGTGATGAGCTTCATTATTGTAGCAGAAATATGTAGAAACTGAAAAACAAGTCCATAAGAGAGGGAATTAATTTGCGAGCGAGTGGTTTTTTTTGTCGGGTTTTGATGACATCATAGACGCAGCTCCGCTTCCTGCAGCCTTTGGCCCTGTCAGGAACGATCAGCGCTCCACGGGCAGATGAAACCCTCGGGGCCTCTGAGCCCGGGCACCATTACAGTCGCTGTTACAAAGAAAAATCCATCATAAAGCAGAACTCATATTATTCATTTGATCTGTACGTACGTGTTTCTGATCCAAATGCACACAATCAAAGCTGTAAGCCTGCTAAGAGAGTGAATATTTTTAATACGCTGATAAATTGATATGTTCTGCAGCGTCATTCATACCGCGAAGAGGTTAATACTCTGATTCACGTACCATCACATGACGTAAACGGCTCCTCTGCATGTGCACATGTTCCGTTACCTCATGTTGCCTGTGTTGTTGTGTGCACTTTAATGTTAGTCATGATGCGTGGCTAGAAAAAAATCCAGTTTACTATATGAATAGCTGTGGTACATTGAGTCAGTGAGAGATCATTTATCCTGCTGGAGAGATGTATGCGACTCTCTGTAGGAGCTCCTGCTGATGGTTTGGATGAGCCATTACTGAGAGGTATTCTTAGGATAGTGGTGCAGATGGAAGGTCAAATTACTTTTTCTTAAACCCCCCTCTGTCAGACCAGTATAAATGCAAATCTTTGCTTCTGCTTGGAGCATATAATAGCCTATTTTCCCTGCATTCTGTCTGCAGCAGCGGCTTTACATCTTAAAAACAAAGAAAGCGGAGCACTGTATCAGTGTTTGGAACCACTCGTGGGGAGTCAGTTATTAGGTATCAGACACAGACAAGTGGTCCTTCTCAACTGAAGGAAGTTTTCCAAGAAGGTTTGTAGCATCTCAGGAACGTTACCTGGAATTTAGTTTCAGTTTTGGGTAGGGCCATGCAGTGAATCGACCGTTCTCAGTGCGTCTGGGGTCTGCGGCGATGTCGGCAACCCACCCGACCCCCGTCTCCTTCACCATGCTTTGTGGGTGTGACTTTTTTGCCGTGTCATCACCATTCATATCTAGCCTATACAACCAACGTGTTTATGATTAAATTGTTTGTTAGAGCACAAAGTTCTGCAGAGATCTAGCCTCTTAATTTTGCTCCAGATTGATGCAATTAACTCATAAAATGTAGGCCATCGGCTGTCCTGATTCTGTAAAAAATCGGCATCGGCATCGGCCATAAAAAACCCATATCGGTCGACCTCTAGTTTTGGTGATGTTTCTTGTCATATTGCCCAGCCCTATTTCCCATAGTCAACGAGTAATCCCGTTAAATAATCATGATTATGATTTTTGCCCTAGTTTTGGGTCCTGGATCGTAGTTCCTTCACTCAGAAAGTACCTGCTCCTGAGGTAATACCTTCAGATGATCCAGTTCTGTGTGCAGTATTAAGTCATACTCTAGGCAAACAATGTTTTTTGCCAATATCAATATTAGGACAAGGGGCAGGAATTTCTCTTAATGTTATTAATGTTTAATCTACCGTAGCTGATTTTTCTGCATCAGTCTAAAAACATGCAAGAGATGAAAGAGACAAAAGTATGGAAGCAGAAAAAAAACATCCTCGCTGCTTTGGAAATTTTTAATAAACCCTTTCTCCCTCTGCACATCTGCTTAATTTTTTTTTTTTTAAAGATTATTTTTTGGAGCTTTTTATGCCTTTATTTATAGGACAGTGGATAGTGTAGAAATGGGGAGAGAGAGAGGGGGCGACATGCGGAAATGGCCACAGGTCGGATTCGAACCCGGGCCTACCGCGGGACTCAGCCCTTATGGGCGCCCGCACACCAGCAGAGCTAGCGGGGCGCCCACATCTGCTTAATTTAAACATTCACAACGAGCAACGTAAGGGCTCTGTATGCCGTACAGAAGTCTGCAGTAATTCCTGGAACCTGTTGAGTGTAAAAGGCTCCCGAAGATCACCAGGCATTTCCCCTGTTGGTGCTGCTGCTTTCATCTGTGTGGTAATGACTGTGAACCAGGGACCGCTCAGTGTGAGAGAACCCCTGCAGCAACCTGTAAAACCAGAGGGAGTCTGATCTGGTGCTGTGATCACGGATGTGTCTGAGTGTGTGTGTGTGTGTGTGTGTGTGTGTGTGTGTGCTACAGGTCTCCTCATCCTCCTCCTCCTCCTCCTCCTCCTCATCATCCTCCTCCTCCTCCTCCTCCTCCTACTCAGTGTGTACATGCATGCAGTTTAGTCTCAGACTGACAGCCTTTAACACCACTGCTTCCTCAGCAAGAACTCAACTACACAGATGTGTTTC
>CAKAOK010059596.1:3074-14088 GCA_916701675.1 Sebastolobus altivelis
TAAATGACGTTTCAGAAAAGCTGTAAACAATTAAACCGACAGAGGTTCAAGTCCAGAGGAGACAGAGAAGAGATCATGGCGTGTAATTAGCAGCCTGTAGCAGAAAATTGTCGTGCTGTCCGACAAGCATCTGATTTGCCCGCCACTGTTTCGGTACTTATGCGTGAAACCAGAGATGAATGGAAGAAATGACAGTCAAACCTCCTGGATCTTTTTTTCCCTCTATGCTACCTCAGCTCCACAAAACTGTTTCTTTATTGGTAACACTTTCTAATAACCCATTTGTGCCCTAAGACTATATTTAGTATGATAAGGAAAAATACCAACATTTGTTCTGATTGGTCTTGAAATTTGGTACAGACATACTTTGGGCAAGTATCTAACAGTACAATTGAACACATACATTTTTTTAGATTACATGAAAAATCACACTTTTATTAATAGTCAAATCAGGATTTTTGAAAAATTAGGAAAAAGTCTAACATTGTGTTTATTAAATGTTTTCCATGTGAATTTTTTTTTTTTTTTTACACTGACTGCATATTATGTGTGCATATCTTTGATATTCAACTTGTTATGAGTTCAGATATACCAAATACTTGATTGTGCTCCTTGTAGTTTCTGATTGATGATTTTGGTTAAGTGCATAATTCTGTAAGTATAATAATTCAAAAATAAATAATAATAAAGTTTGAAAATTAGAGAATGACATATACTGCCTTTTGAGCCTCTAACAATAGGGACATATTTCTTTTCTTTATATGGTCAAAGTAGATGATAGAATTTTTTTTTTTAAATCAATCTTTTATGACTTTCATTTCATCATCTTGTAGATATACCAGTTGACAAATTAGAGTAGAATGGACTGGGAAAAAGCTTAATATTTCTATAAGAATAGGTGCTGTTCTCCTTTCAGAGAGGCACATGGGTCTGAAATTAACTTTTATATAACTGGAATCCAGCTAATTTGCTCGCATATCAATTATGAAGTAATCACATAATCATAGTGACTTTATTCATTTATTAATGGTGAGCAACAGGAACATGATGCATCCTTGAATCCTTGAAATCATGAGTCATAGTTAAGCTTTACTTATGATTTTATCATAAAGTGTTGTGATGAAGTCGATGTATTGCAAAAAAAGACTAATTAAGTTTAAATTCTTTGCACAACCTCAGTGTTTATATAGGCCGAATGAATTTACCAAATGTTTCACAAATTTGATAAAATGTAAGATGCATGTTAATTCTATGCACACACATTTACTTTGACCATACAAAAAAAGAAAAATGCACATATAGGCCTATTATTTGAGGCTCAAAGGCTGCTTTTGTAATTTTCTTTCAGTTTGACAGCTTTGAAATCAACTTAGCTTCATAGACACAGATCACTTGTACCCACAATCAATCATGTTTTCACTCCCCATCTCCTTTTTACCAAAATTACATCGAAAAATCAATATTTGTCTCCAGAGATCAGCCATCAATTGCTATAAATCTGCCATATTTTGTACTAAACGACCCATTTTCACATATACGTGGAAGGTTATGATCTGTACCAGTTTTAAGAAACAAGACAAAACGTTTTTTATTTCGTCGATTTTATTAAGAAAATAAAACATATACATTATAACCTATAATAGCATATCGTGGTAATCTATACAGTGCAATTATAAACATTGATTTAGATATGTGCAGCTTCACCAGGGCCGCCACACATTGTGCTGAGTGTTTGCAACTTCATTCCTGTGACTGACGGGGGGAAACCTCTTGTTACTGGGACTTTTCTCAACGAGGACAGCCTGTTTGGTTCCAGGTGACCGATGTGCGTCTTCACTCGGTGAATGTGGAGACGTGTTTGCACTGTGGGCTTTCAGATCTTTAGATTTGGTGGTTTTTCTTTCCTCAGGTCCAGCTGCTGCCGATGGAAGAAGTCTCCGCACCTCCTCCTGTGTCTCTGCCTGGCCCGAGCCGCTGTCCGTGGTGCTGAAGGCTTCCTCTCTCCCCCGAGAGCGGCACAGTTTACCGGACAGCTGCGATAACATCCAGCGGTCGCTCCCGTTCAAGTTGTCTGCCAGCAGCAAATATTGGTTAACGTTTGCCAGGCAGCTGCGGAAACCACTTTGATAATCTGGAAACTCTGAAGCTGCGGCGGTGCCTGAAAGCAAGGGGAAGACATCTCAAGGTAAGAAACACACTATGCGTAAAGTTGTGCGTAAAGCTGATCTGAAGCATCCATAAAATAATCTTAAATCAGCCGAGTGTTTGAGTATTTGATGGCAAAGCGTGAGGTTATAACTTACAGCTCTGGATCTTTTGGAGGTTCCTCAGATGTTTCACAGTAAGCTCCAAGATGTCGGCCTTTTCCAGTTTACGCTTTCGAATCTGAGAAAAGAGATTACATTACAGTCATTATCCTCTAACGAATATTATCATTACTTAAGCATTTGTTGCAATAACTGGTCCGAGAAAAAAATTGAGCTTGAAATTGTAAAGTTACACGCTGCATACTTACACTAGTGCTGTAGTAGCTCTCCAGAAGAGATTTTAACTGGTCCAAACACTTGTTTATGCGAGCTCTTCGTTTCTTTTCCATGAGTGGTTTGGATACCTGTTAAAAAAGGGGGTAAAATTAATATTGCATACAACAAACGAGTAATTTTGTGGTATTTATTTCAACCTTTAAACCCTGTTCCTCTTAATAAGTTATCCTACAAACCTTGTTTCCAGCGGTGGGTTTGGACTTTTCTACGCAGTCTGTCGTCGCCACCATTCTGTTAGTCCTTTTTCCTGATTCCTTGGAAGTTAATCTCTTTCCCTCTTTGGCGCAAGAATGAAGGAGTTGACCCTGAGTGGATTTATATAGAGACACCCACTTAACATCTCAATGCAAACAGTCCCGCCTGTCTCTTGCGCTCAAATGAGTAACACTGGCGTCATTTGACAGCCAAAACCAACCCAAGGGCTTATAGACGCACCACAGAAAAGTGAACAATGTTATGCTGTTTAAAATATGTATTGTAAAATGCTGAATGTTTTGCAATTTATATTGCAATGCATGGAATTATTTCAGAAGTTGCTTCTTCAGTTAATTTTAGTGAACTAATAAAAGGCTGTTATAGGCTGGAATAGTCAGACATCTTATGCATAAAAACTGTAATTTCCCTTTGGGATGTAAAGTCTTTCTGTTTAAGATGTTGCTTAAACACAAAACAGACCACACATGTAACTATCTAGCCTTCGTAATATAGGCTATTGAGTGCAAATAGGCTTCTTCCCAAGAAACAACGTGTGGGGCAAAAAGCTAACGAGAAGCGTAAAAAATCATAAACATAATGGGTAATCATAATGGTTCTGCTTGGTGAGCATGGTGCGGCCACTATTGACTCCTGTATTCAATCTTTTATTTGTGAGTTTCACGCCACCAGGTCGAAGGCAGCACCGTGGTAATTCCCTGCGTGTCCCCACAACATTTCGATTTTCTGGTGGCCACTTGCACTAAAAGTGTTACACCTGCAAAACGTTAACGCAACAGTTAGACAGACTTTTAAGGCGAAATCACGCTTTTGTTTATTTACATCAAACCAAACATGAACGAAAAGCACAACAGATTTTTTGCAAAAATTGTTATAACTTAAGGATTCTTGGACTATTGTGCGTCGCCAGTTTTTTTGTCTTCATACCAGGCGCGGTGAGGCACCGAGGAGAATCGCGGGCCGCCCCTTGTCCTCGGTCCCTCGCCTCCCGATTTTCCACACTTCTCCCTGAAAGGGGTGAAGGCTTGGGAAAGTCATACCAGCTGAAACAATGTATTGACTATAGGCTCGCAGTCCACTGCGCATCTTGGGCTCACACACAGACCATCTGAAAAAATACTAAATGGGGGTGAATTAAAGCTATAGACACCCACGTATGATATGTAGGCTTTAGCACTGGGGGTAAGGTAAAGGTGTTCATTCTATCCGATTAACTCCATAGATGTGATTTTCCAGAAGTAAAGACAGAAAGTTGAGATGGTGCGTTTTGAAAGACACGCGACAACCCTGAGAAAACCTTTCTTACATTACCCGAGTCTTCTTCCCTGATCCGGCACACAGTGCGTAAAGGAGGGGCATTTGTATTCAGTCTGTGGAGAGCGCGCATGAAAAGAGGCCAGTTTATAGTGCGCCATTGATCTTTTCTTTTGCCATGCTTTGTGACCACAAACGTGTGGGCATCAAAAGATTCCCTCCACTTCTAAAGTGAACCAACATAGCTGCTCTTCTTCTTTTTCTTCTCTTCATTCCGTTTTGACAAGATAAAGTAGACTCCCTGAACAGTCTGCTGTTTCATGTAGTTTTATTAAAAGCTTTAAACTGCCTTATCTGTATGCTGCAATTAGTAGGATAGTTTCGTATTATTAAATTGCAAATGAACACTTAAATCAGTCATACACTGTCAGTAAACCTCCAACACAAAATAGTCACTGCTACCGTTATAGATTATGATTTTACAGTCTTTAATGCACAGTTTTTTTTACATAATCATCCAGTCCATATATATCCATCCATTATTTATTTATTTGCACTATTTTTATTGTTTACAACTCACATAACACTTGAATGGTATATGGACAATTTAATTTATTTCTTATTTTATTGTTGGTCATTGATGCTTTCTTATAATATTTATATATATTGTACACCTATTTTTCACTACTTGTGTACATAACAGTCCTGTCTATTTCTTAAATTTTGTCCAGCTTTGTTGTCCTTGTTCCTAGCTGTTATATATATTTCTTTGTAAGGACATTGAGAGAGCATAAAACCAGAGTCATATACCTTGTATGTGTGTACTTGAATGGATGCAATTTTATAGTTAAGACTGGATTAATTGGCTTTGCAGAACTAAACCACAGTCTCAAGTCGAAGCTATTCAGATAGACTAACTGAAGCCCGGGCATGTCAGGCGTGTGTCAGAAGACACTAATTGCGTAAAATGCACCGAAAACTTGCGAGCCACCCTTGTGGTGTTATATACTGAAGCATTTAATCGGTATGAAATTTGCCCGAGTTGCTCTGGTGTAAGTGAGCTTTCTGGTGTCTTTTGTCCCCTCTGGACGCCGCATTATCTGCGTTTTTCACGCTTGGTTTTAACACAAGACCGTGGAGCGTTGATTTCAGCATGGAGTCGTGGCATCACAACAGTCGCCTGTCTTGTTATTCTGCGCCACAGAGCGGAGATTTCACCGCTGATTATTCGGTATAATTTCAATTAGTGTTGGCTCTCTGGGCTTTAAAACGGTTTCCCTCCAACACCACCTCACTCCTCTCCAAAAGTCATCATCTATCCATGAGAATAGCGCAACGAGGAACTTGTGTCCCAAGTGGACGTAATAATGCCAGTGCCATTAAATGACAAGTTAAGTGTATGTTTATAAAAGGGCTCGGGCTCTCGCTCCACTTTCACTTTTCAGCCCCGGGTCATTCATTAACCCTATCGGAGCTTTGTCATGGATGCCTGCCGGCGGGGGCCTGACAATGCTGCTGTAATAATTGGACTATTGGGGAACTTGTTAACAACAATTAGTGAAGCAATTATGCAATTACTGCAATAAACTATCTTCTCCTAGAGGGAAACTGAGACATTTGCAAGCCAATGGTTAGGCCTTTACCCTAACGGTAGGCTATAATATGCAAAAATGCAGAGGTTACATCTGCCATTTAGGCTACTTCTGAAGAAAATACTATGTAGATTATATATTAGAATAAGCATGTTTACGAATAATTACAAAGAACACTATGTTTTAGCAACATGCATGGTTGTAGCTGGCTATAAAATAACTGATTAACGTTATGCATTCTGATGACATCACCTACATTTATATTCAATAATTAAATATGCAGATGTTGTTGGCTGCAGGTCATTGTATTTTGTAGATCATCATTTAAAAATGACCAATTTATGTTTTGTCCGTATATTTTAAATGCATGCATTAATAGGCTATGCCATGTCTGCGCGTCTTAGTAGAGTGCTGTTAAAATATGCAAACACAGGCCTATAATTTGGCGCACAGTGAGCGGAGCAAATCGATGTACCGCCTTCCATTCAGACAGACCCGAGGCAGCACTGGTGTGACCAAAACGCTCTTTGTGAGTAACAAGGTCACAGTAAAAAGGAGCAGGTATACATCGACAGGTGCACTGGAAAAATATTAGAAATATATACAGGATTTTCTGAAACGCCACGCGACGGCCCATGTTGACGAAGCTCTGATCAAACATCAAATAGAAATGTGGTCATGAATTTCTATAGACTGGTCCCCGGGTTATTTAAAGACTTCTTACTTTGGTTTGGCAACACAATGGCCGCTGTTCGCCTGTGTGTGCCGGGGTTAGCGCATGAAAAGACCAGAGGTGCACATTAACATCGCTTAAGGTTTTCTCAAGGACCGAAATGAACTGACTGGAAAGTAACTTTATAACTCGCTGGAGGATGAAGCCTTTTGTCGAGCTCTGAACTGAAAGACACAAGTGCCTAACAAAAGGGGAGCGCCATTGTTACACACTAAAGCGCATGGGTATTGATGCGCCTTCAATTGCAAAACATCTGCCATTTACTCTGAACCACTTGAGCAACATTTGAATGAGAATAACCAAGCGCACTGTATTTAGCCGTGCGTAAAACAACAGTTACCAGCCATATGACCAACGTGGAAATTAAGCGTTTA
This sequence comes from Sebastolobus altivelis, assembly GCA_916701675.1. Taxonomy (NCBI): domain Eukaryota; kingdom Metazoa; phylum Chordata; class Actinopteri; order Perciformes; family Sebastidae; genus Sebastolobus; species Sebastolobus altivelis. The sequence goes on from CAKAOK010059596.1 coordinate 9,784, forward strand.
GTTTGAGATTAAAAGCATAAAAAAATAGGAGGAAATTATTTAGCCTTTTCTCTGTATTTCCATGTTACCTCCGACTCTCACTCCTGATGGATCGTCACTGTCATCTTCCTAAATGAGGCTACTTCTTTACAATATTAATGTTTCTCCTCGTACTGAAACACTTATCTTGTCTAAATGTAGTCCACGTCACGACATTTTAGTTTCGGCTTGATGGATTTATGACTGAAGTACCGCTATAGTCCTATTGGTGAGATCCATCTCTTTACGCACAACGCCAACCTCTGTAGATCAAACCCACCGTTAGTTTGGAACAATAGCACACAGGCTAAAAATTAACTCCAACTAATTGTCATTACTGAAATGAACCCGACTGTATTGACAGTGAGTAGATGTAAAGATATTCAACTCCACTCAAACATGAATTCATTTAGTCATTATTAACTATTCTCTCTGTTAATAATCACATCGATATTCTGAAGGACAGGACCAACATGTTTTAATGGCGTTAATAAATTGCGCCTATTTCTCAGTTTAAATACGTGATAATTAAATGCGTAAATCGGACTAATGGAGGCTAAAGTTTATAGGGAAATAGGAGGCCAGATCTCTCAACCTCAGCATCCCTGACGGGTGAGGGACCTGCAGTCCATTCAGTCAAAAGAAGACACTTTTAAAGGCAAATCCCATATGGCCACCAAACGCAAATGGCCTCCACTTAAAGTGCGTTTTGTTTTTGCTCTGGGGGCAAAAAGAGGGACCAGTTGCTGGCCAAGTTTTTCCCAGGGTTTCCCCCTTTATCTGAGCAAAGTGGAAAATTGAAAGGTACAAGTGAAAAGCCATGGGGCGTTCCTGCGATTTTCCTCGCTCCATATTCTGTAAAACAGAAATATGTGTCCCCTCAGCAGAAGTGCTGCCCCCCCATCGACTTGGAACAAAATAACGAATAAAAAAAAGATCACATAAAATGAATCAAGGCATGTTATAGAATACAACATGTTGCTGTAGTGTTGGTCTATATATCGGCAATTTATAGTGTTTACTTATCGTTTTCAATATTTAGACTAATTTGAATTTTAAACTATTTATCACCCTGTAATCTTTAGTGTTATTTTAATCACACCAAGCTAACACTGTAACCGGCTACACTAATCTTGATCTTCTCCTGAGTGGATGAATAAGCTGAAATTCTGCGTGACAACGTGTGTGGCGAATGTAACTCTGAAATTGGTATGAAATCGTCAATTTGTTGGTGTCAGCGTTCAGCTCCCCAAACGCGCCATATGCCATGCTAAGTGGCACTATTTACCAATTCGTTCCTAGTTTCACGGTCCGTCCTCCCCTTCTCCTTGCCTGGAAACTGAATAGCCACAACAAAATGGCAATTTACCCTCTGGAATTGTCACATATACCCCCTGCAGCAAGGCTCTTTCCGTTTCACTTTGTGGGCCCCCCCCCCCCCCTCCAGCCTCATTGAGCGTCACAGCGTGAAACTTTGACTTTCAAAAGGAGGCAGAAAGTGGTCGACCGTCAGTACTGTCTCCGCTCAGCGTTGCTGATGCATCACGTGTCTCAGTAATCCTGTCAAAACAACCAAAAACACGTTATCTTCATCTCACTAGATGCAAGGAGTTAAAGAAGACATGGAAAATACATGCAACACCACACATGTGCATATAGCCTATGTTATTATTGGGGGACAATATGAAAGCACAGCTAGTAAAATTAACCTAGTGTTAGTCAAGGGCAATAATAAATAAATACATACATAAATAAATAAATGATGTGGCATGAGATCCCCGAAACACACATCTTATTTGAGACAAAACATGTCTTAATTGGACTTATGACCAAATAATCAATAAAATAGAACATCTGGGAAGGGGACCTGCGAGCTAACATCTTTAGGGTCACCCAGAGGCATTTAATGCCTCCAAATGAAACACGAATGTCCCCAAAATACATCTGTATTCACATCTAATCAATCAGTGTCATGGCTGCATGGCAATAGAGATGTGTAGCACTGTGTGAATGAAGGCTGAACAAGTAGGTTGTATGTTAGTGTTGGGCAGTGAGTAGGGAAATTGGTAACTTCAGGTGGACCAATAGGGTTAACCTGCTCCAGAGATGTCTAGTATGCTTTAATTTTACTGCAAACTATTTTTAAATCAAGGTGCTTATACCACCTGTTACAGCCAGCATAGTTACCTGTGATTATAAAGGTGGAAGTGCACACCATTAGGCAAAGGAATCATTTTTTATTTAACTTTTACTGAGAAGAAATCTATTCAAACTGTGGAATCAGAGGCGATAAACTCACAGATAATAGCAGTTAGTTTAGAACCTGGAAAGGAAGTTAATCATCACTTATTACTTCCACAAATTGAGACTTTAATTTGTCCAAAAAGGTCGAGAAGCAAACTGACACAGGCAAAAACAAAAATGCAAGCATACATTATGGCGTGTTTATTTATTACTCTATAGTGTATTAGTTCAGGATGAATTAAGTGTTACATTTTTCTTTGAACAGTTGTTTACGCAGAATGCAAACAATCTTAATCTGTACAAAATCTTTACAAAACCCCCCTAACATCGTGCACTCTCCACCCCCACCCGAACTTTAATCTCAATGCAATAGTTCTTCACTTAGTGTTGTTGGAGCTGATTTTGCCTTTAAAGCTTAATTCACATCATTCAGTTTCAAGCATTACAAACCGTCTAACTTTCAAGGGGAATATGGCTTAAAGATCACACTGAAGGGGTGAAAAATGAAACCGTAGCCTATGTTTATTATCAGGCTTTGACTTTGATGAAGAGGACAATTAAGTCATACCAGTATTATGGTGGAACTGCTGTCTAGCCTGTAGACAGCGTCACTGTCAGGTGGTGCCATCATGTGGTGAGATTGGTGTTACAGCAACCTCAGAAAACACAGAAAAACACACATCCCTTTTTGTTGTTTTTATTGAATCACTCGTACTGTTATATAACTGCTTTACATGTCCATGAAAATATCTGAATTAGTACAGGAGCTTAACAGAAATCACTTTAAGTGGATTGTCACTAAATGCCCTGAGGCTGTTAAATAGAATTTAACTTCAAAAACAATAATTCACTACAGCAACATTTATATTGATAATTCAGTGATAATGTAATTCTATCTATTTTATATCATATGACAATGTAATATAAGTACTTTATTTGTCCCCTTAGGGAAATTAATTTTAAGTTTTCACACCACAGGCACATATTCTCAGAAATAAGAACTCCCAAAGATTGGAAAGAAGTGCAAAGATTTCTTACAGTACTGTGGAGCTTTTTTTAAATGTGTATGATGACAATGCTTATCTAGCAAGGTCAGACAGGTCTAGCAAGGCTAGACACATAAAAGTTCAATTAGCTTGCTGAAATTGGCTAAATAATTTGAAGGTAACCCAGTACAGTTGGTATAAATTTAATGAGATTGGAACAGTTCAGCAGTATCATCAAACATGATTAGCTGTTAGGATTAACATCATTTAATCTTGATTAGTGTCACAATCGGAGCAAGGCACAATTCCACATTACTGATATCTTTTTTTTGGTCATTTGTTTTACCTTTATTTGACAGTGTAGAGAGAGACGGGAAAATGGAGGGGGAGAGAGGTATGATGACATGCAACAAAGGTCCCAAGGCTTGAATCAAACCTGGGACGTTGCGGCAATGTGGCTGCGAAAGCACTCTGTTCTTTTTTTTTTTTTTTTTAACTAATTTCAATGTTGTTTTTGTCAATGCATTTCTCTCAAAACAGTCATATCTGTAAAAAGATTAGCTGACAACCCTTGAAAGAAAACGTAAACAAGACAAATACTATTTATTTATAGAAGCCAAATTATTAGCATTGCATTGTAAGTATTCAGAAGGCCACATCAGTTTTTCTGTCTGTAGAGACATTCATTTACTGGAAGCAGCTACTGACTGATTGTTTTGGTATAATTCTGAATGAGACCTTGGAAGTACTCCTGCGTGTTTCTGTGGGGTTGAAAAATGATGATGTAGCATTTTGGGAGAAAATAAAACATCAGAAAGGAGTAGAGACTGGAGAGTACTGCCACAGCGTTAAGAGTTTGGATGTACTTGCCATGGTAAAGTAGGTACTCGGTGGCAAAGATGATCCAGGTGAGGATCAGCAGGAGCAGGCAGAAGGTTATTGCTTTAGCTTCATTATAATTTTTTGGGAGGTCTTTTCCCATGTAGGAGAAAATAAAGCAAAGGGAGCACAAAGATAAAAGTAAAACCACAGGAGCAGAGGATGCTTTGAGATTAAT
>CAKAOK010059597.1:9039-34285 GCA_916701675.1 Sebastolobus altivelis
TACTCTACCTCTGTGAGAGTTTGAGGTTTAGGTAGCCAGAGTGTGTCCTCCTACCTTCAGTACAGGATATACTGCTCACTGCCGGCAGCAGTTGCTTCTTGACCAATATGGCAAAATGGAAACTGTGCTTTGTTTTGCTTCTGCCGCTGACTGTGTGTTTTGACAGCGAAGGTAATGTACAGAAACTAATTCACATAATGTGCATTTTTTGTGTCATTAAGAATTTGATTTAATATTCACAAAATGCAAAAATACAGCAATCGCTATCTCAGACTGTATTCTTTGCAGTCACTCGAGTGAAAACCATCGGGAGGGAACCAGATGTCACTCCAATATGCACCAATGCAACTCTGAGTACCATCACATTTATAGTGTGTAAGATCAGACCAGAAAGGAGCGGAGAAGAGTGTCATCTGCAGTATCGACATGGACGGGGCTTCGTGCACGAATGTGACTCCAGATTCACACTTATGGTGGAGAATCAGACTGTGTTTCTCCACCTGACCAGTTTAACACCAGTGGATAGTGGGACCTACACCTGTGAGTGTTCACATCGTGCTGGATCAGATATTCTCCATCTTAATATCACTGTGGAAGGTAAATGTTTGGTTTATTTAGTGTTTTCTCAAGAATTAGTATATGAAATTAGAGCTGTTTCAATTCATGGAACACAAAGTGTAGTTATGTTTTTAAGTTTATTTGGGTATTTTAAGTCTGTTTTTTATATTCATAGCTGTGTTAATGCAGATATATTACGTAAATTGTATTAAATAAATTATATTGTATTCTATTTGCAAAAGATATCAGTTATAAAATATTAATATTATATTTTTTTCTTGACAATGTTTTAGAGGAGGAAGTCACCAGCACGTCTACAAACCAACCAATGCCAATTCTCATGATCTATCCTTTTTGGATCCTTGTAACTATAATTACTATAGTAACTATAGTAACTATCTTTATAACTGGAGTTATCTTCGGGTTTGTCTGCAGAAGAATACGTCATTGGTGAGAGAGTATATTAAGAAGATTTCTAGAAGATAAGCTTAGTCCTACCTTTATTTTTCTATGTATGTGTTGTATTTGGTGATCCACTGACTCTGATCACTCTTCTTATTTAAAGCTGCTCAAGGTCGACCACATCTGGATCATCTGGATGCGAAACTCCCTGCTCTTTGGTGAGTAATGTATTCTTATGTTCTGCACCTTTAAACTCCAAAGGAAGCCAGTTTAATGTTTGCAATCATACATACACACATCTCAACTATTGCTCAACCAAATTTAGTTTAAAAACATGATGCATCATGAGTTATTTTTTTATAGGACAAAGATGACCCAGATGACCCTTACACAAGCCTCCAGCATCCAGCGAGTGATCTCTACCAAACTATCTCAAATTCAGCCAGCAGCAGGCCAATAGTGACGGCCCGCTTGAACAACCAGGAAATAGATGGAAGAGAGGCCGATCCAATTTATGAAATCTATGAAAACATTTAAACCAAAGCAGATAATATAACTGTAATATGTTCTCGACTTACTGAGATGGTAGGCTACTTCTGTGTCTTTATTATGCAATCAAACAGAACAGGTTTGAGAGCAAAACTTTCTACACTGTAATCAAAAAATGTTTTATTGCAAGTTTTTGATTTGCATTAATACATTTTTAACCACACCTTTATTTTATTTGCAAAAAAAAACATTTTTTTGATTGCAGTGTGGCAAGTTTTGCTCTCAGACCTATTCTATTTGATTGCATAATAAAGATGCAAATGTAACTCCATAGTCTACTGAGCATAGTTAGCCTTCATTTCTTTGAAATATCCAAATGAATTCATTTTTATGTAAAGATTTTAGCTAAAAGCAAAAACTAATAGTTATAATTTTCTTGTCACTTTCTTCAAGATGGATCATTATTACATGTGTCATCTGTCAGATAGGTATATTCTGATAATATTTAGCCTCAACACCCACATTTCTTTTAAATTGTTGCTGGGTGTGGCTAGTTTGTTCATAAATGCAATACAGTTTTTCAAAATATAAATCCTCTTGTAGGACTATTTCATTTCTTTTAACACACATTTTTGTTTTGGCCTTTCTGATTGCCAAAAGCTTGTAAAACTTATTCACTTCCATGAAGTGAGATGTGTTTTTGTCACTTACAACACTGCTGTACGCCGACGACACACTGGTTTCCTTGTGAAAGAGGCGAGAGAGCTGCTATTTTATTTTTGAACACACATAATAAGTTTTGAGTTGAGGCCTTTCTGATTGTCACAATAATGTCAAGCTAATGTCCTTAAAACTATACAAGAGAAGGGTTTGAGGTCTTTTGGCCTCAATTTGTACAATGTTTATTATAAATGAGAATTTCAAAATAAAATGCCGTCATTGCAACTGCATAATTTCATTTGCACGAAGCAAGATGTGTTTCTGTCACTTAGAACAGTGCGGTTTCCGTTTGAACGAGGCGAGAGAGCTGCTGAGACCCTGCAGCTTTATATTCACAGCTCAGGTCTCTAAATATGCGATGACCACCAAAGCAAACACGTCCGTTTCAGCATGTTGTGTGACGTACGACTAACCAAATATCAAGATAATACAACTGTAAGATGTGGATGCTCTCGACTTACTGAGATGATAGGCTACTTTTGTGTCTTTATTATGCAATCAAACAGAACAGGTTTGCAAACAAAACTTTTGGATTTACAAACAAACTTTTGGATTTGTAAAAGTGTTTGATTCGCAAACAAAAGTTTTTGATTTGCATTAGTACATTTTTAACCACAACGTTATTCTATTTGCAAAAAAAAAACAACATTTTTTTGATTGCAGTAGGGCAAGTTTTGCTCTCAGACCTATTCTATTTGATTGCATAATAAAGACGCAAATGTAACTCCATAGGCTACTGATCATAGTTAGCCTTCATTTCTTTGAAATTCATTTTTATGTAAAGATTTTAGCTAAAAGCAAACGCTAATAGTTATAATTTTCATTCAAGATGGATCATTATTACATGTGTCATCTGTCAGATAAGTATATTCTGATAATATTTAGCCTCAACACCCCCATTTCTTTTAAATTGTTGCTGGATGTGGCTAGTTTGTTCATAAATGGTCTGTCAAGAAATGCAATAACGTTTTTCAAAATATAAATCCTCTTGTAGGACTATTTCATTTAACACACATTTTTGTTTTGGCCTTTCTGATTGTCACAATAATGTCAAGCTAACGTCCTTAAAACTATACAAGAGAAGGGTTTGAGGTCTGTTGGCCTCAATTTGTACAATGTTTATTATAAATGAGAATTTCAAAATAAAATGCCGTCATTGCAACTGCATAATTTCATTTGCACGAAGCAAGATGTGTTTCTGTCACTTAGAACAGTGCGGTTTCCGTTTGAACGAGGCGAGAGAGCTGCTGAGACCCTGCAGCTTTCTATTCACGGCTCAGTTCTCTAAATATGCGATGACCACCAAAGCAAACACGTCTTCACATTGGTTGCAGCTCAAACTGACCTGACGCTTCATGATTTGACATCTTATTGGGGGCAGGTATAACACAGGCACATGAGGAGTTTTTGAGTGTTAATACAAAAGCAGAAGCTCCTGTAGCAGGACTTCCTAGTTCACACCAGCTCATACTCTACCTCTGTGAGAGTTTGAGGTTTAGGTAGCCAGAGTGTGTCCTCCTACCTTCAGTACAGGATATACTGCTCACTGCCGGCAGCAGTTGCTTCTTGACCAATATGGCAAAATGGAAACTGTGCTTTGTTTTGCTTCTGCCGCTGACTGTGTGTTTTGACAGTGAAGGTAATGTACAGAAACTAATTCACATAATGTGCATTTTTTTTGTCATTAAGAATTTGATTTAATATTCACAAAATGCAAAAATACAGCAATCGCTATCTCAGACTGTATTCTTTGCAGTCACTCGAGTGAAAACCATCGGGAGGGAACCAGATGTCACTCCAATATGCACCAATGCAACACTGAGTACCATCACATTTATAGTGTGTGAGATCAGACCAGAAAGGAGCGGAGAAGAGTGTCGTCTGCAGTATCGACATGGACGGGGCTTCGTGCACGAATGTGACTCCAGATTCACACTTATGGTGGAGAATCAGACTGTGTTTCTCCACCTGACCAGTTTAACACCAGTGGATAGTGGGACCTACACATGTGAGTGTTCACATCGTGCTGGAACAGATATTCTCCATCTTAATATCACTGTGGAAGGTAAGTTATGCATTTTTCTCTCAAGCTAAATTTAAGCTACCGTGCCATAACTATTTTTATTGTTAACATAGTAGTATGATGCCTGTACTTATAGTTTAAAGGTTCATAAAAGCATGCAGTAATTAAGCTTACAAAAGTCCGTTCGGTTGTCTTTGATTTGCAGATTTTAGTAATACAATATATCCTATGTACGTCAGACAGCAGCCTCTTATAGCTTCTTAACAAACAGAGCAAATACCTGTGTAATTTTTCTGATTTTTTTCTTTTCAATGTTTTAGAGGAGGAAGAAACCAGCAGCTCAACACAAATGCAGATTCCACATGCTTTAATCGGTGCAACTATATTCATCATTATAGCTGCAGTTATCTTCGGGTTTACCTACATAATTATACGTCAAGGGTGAGAGACTGCTATAATATTCTTAACTATTTTAAGGAGTGCTTCATAAGTCAAGTGATATTATTTAGATGTTGAAATGACTTAAAACGGCAGTCGTATATATGAAGATCTTGACTCTCAGTTTCATATGAAGTAAAGCAGGAAGACAAAGGAAGCCTTTCATTTCCTGTCCTATCTATAATAATAGACAATACAGAGTGAATAAGCATTAAGATTCATTACTAATGCATGTTGTTTGACCCAACAGACAACCAGAGCCACCGAGCAGTCTTCCAAACACGGTACAGAAACATTTTATTCATTTATTGTGGTTCATTTAACTTAAATCATATTTTTAAATACTAAATATAGAAATGTCTTTCTGCAGGAGCCAGAAGACATCGAGCCGTACAGCACTTTCATACAGAGAGAGAATGGGCTTTATTCAACTACCAGAATACATGTCTGTAACACTAACACTGATAATTCAAGCATGTCTACCACAGAGGCCACACATTCAAGGAAGTTGTTGTAGAGATCCAATAATACTGTATCTGTTCCAAGTGAAATGGGAGCTGTTGTCCACAAGGTGGCACCCTTTTGCTTTGTGACAACTTGTGTATGTCACTCTTAAGTTTATCCTTTATGTCTGAAATCGAGATTTATTATTTTAGACTGTAATAATGAGAATAATCAACAAATTATTTTACAAATAAACAGTTAAAACTAATCAGATTCTGAGCATAAAAATATTCCAATTAGAATAACCAACAATTTTCATTTAAGGCTTTCTTTGCAAACTGCTATGTGACCGTTATTTTTAACTAAAGATCCCACATCGTGCTCATTTTCAGGTACTTGTATTTTGTGTTTCTACTAGAACATGTTTACATGCTGAAATGTTAAGAAAACAACTTTATTTTCCTCATACTGTCTGCCTGAATATACCTGTATTTACCCTCTGTCTGAAACACTCCTTTTTAGTGCATTTCAACGGAATTGCAACGGAATTGCGTTGCTAGGCAACAGTTACGGTCCATGTTTACTTCCTGTCAGCTGATGTTATTTACATACACTGCAACAGGAAATAAACTGGGACACACTGATAATGCCTACATTTAAAACTGTGTAATGGCCTGAATATTGTAGACTTTTGACATCACAAATGGACAGAAATCCTAACGGCTTGTTTCAAACGCACAATTGCTGCGTGTGTTTCTCCGTATATTGAGCGTTTTGATAGTTTAACAGTATTTATATAGCACTTAAACCTGCTTTATAATATAAAAGACATGAGAATTTCACTTTTTACAATATGGGACCTTTAAAATAATATATGTATCCCGTTTTTGTTATCATTGTAGCAGGGGAGTGATGCTTTAACTATTATCCACAATAATACGCTTGCTTTGTTTTTGTGTGTTATGCATCTTCCTCCAATGCAAGAAAGACTTTTATGATCGTTATGGATAATAAATTAGCTTTAAATAACTCAACATAGCTGATTTACAGTGTATGAATTAAAGAAATTATACTTATAAGCCTCTGACAGTTAACCATCTGTTATTCATAGCATTGTTTAGAAGGATTAATTTGGTTTCTATATGAATGCTGATCTTGGATTATGGCACAAATGTAGACACTGTACTCTCAATTAAAGGAAGAAATATTGCTCCTTTAAAATATACACTGTAAAATCTGACAAGTTAATCTTACTTTAAAAAATCTAGGATATAACTATTAGTCTAAAGCTATGTTTACTTTATATCTACTTGTTACTTACAGTTTGTTGTAATTACTTAATTTTGCGAAGTTGTTCCAACTTAAAAATGGCACGTAAACTTAGCTTGTACTTTGCAGTGGGGGTCGCCAGGGAATCAAAGGGCTGACAGCAGAGACAGATAACCTTTCACGCCCACATTCACACCTACAGGCAACCTCAGGTCAAGTCAAAGATATGAGTCATGAAAAGTTTTCTCAAACCAGAGGGTTTCTAACTAGTGGCTATTGGTAAGTCAAGAGGAACTACATAAATGGTGATGTTGGCATTCAGATGTCTATCAAATCAGTAGGTCTCATTTAAGGTGTATTAATAATAAGTGTTAAGTCCTTCTTAAAATGACCCCTTAATTCTTTCTTCCAGACACAACTGGACCCTGTAATCAGGAAAATATAACTTTTAAAACCAAAAAAAACTGCGACTGACTGACTGACTGGCTGTGACTATCTTCACCTGCTGCACAGAGATAAGTTTGAAAATCAGAGAAGTGTAACTTGTGACCAAAATAATAATAGACACTTTCTGGTCATATGTAGATCACAGGGACGAGGCTTTAATATTGGCACATGGTAATTTTGGATGGTGAACCGCAAGCCGCTAGCTATGTTTGGCGTTGCATCATGGTTTAAAATTACAGGTGTCAGCTAACAGGTAAGCCAGGTACTTCCCAGATGCAAATAATAGGTTATTTCTAATTTCCAAAATACAGCTGGCTGCTGCAGAGGAGTTCTTAATATCCAGGAAACATAAGAATTGATAATTTTCCGTCTGTTACACAAGTCGTGTCTAGAAAGGAACCCGCAAATTGCGAAATCTGATCTGAGATCTGCAAAAACTCTTGCGAGACTCGCTGCTCAACGACCTATCCTAACCTTAACTATTAGAGATCAATGCCTAACCTTAACTATAAGAGATCAATGCCTAACCTTAACTATTAGAGATCAATGCCTAACCTTAACTATTAGAGATCAATGCCTAACCTTAACTATTAGAGGTCAATGCCTAACCTTACCTATTAGAGGTCAATGCCTAACCTTAACTATTAGAGGTCAATGCCTAACCTTAACTATTTTAGATCAATGCCTAACCTTAACTATTAGAGACCAATGCCTAACCTTAACTATTAGAGGTCAATGCCTAACCTTAAAGATCTTGCGAAAGTTTCCCCAGTTTGCTGGTTCCCTTCTAGACACGACCCTGTTACACACCTATAGACAAAATGTAGGTCTTAATGACTTCCCAGGGTTTTTATAGCATGAATAAATGTAATATTGAAAATGAAAATGATTGAGGAGAGTTCTCTGGACGTTCATCACTAAAAAAAAAGAAATAAATATTGTATATCAATCAATTTCTTTTTTTCCATCGTCTTTTAACTTGTTTGTCCCGAGGCTGTGACACTGTGTGCCATTCCACAGAGCAGTTAGGTTCTTTCCAACAGGAATATGAACAACTTAAGAAGAATTATACAGGGACTTCCCTTCCGTGCTATTTTGTAAACAACATTTCACCAGACATTTAATCACATGAGATTGTACAATGCACAACAAACCTACAGAGGCATGATCGGGGCATGCGTGTACCACAACATCCTGGGCTCAAACCCCCTGAGGTGTCATGTGATCCCACTCTTATTCTTTCCTGTTACACTGTGACGTGCTGTGATGTATCCTGTGTCTAGTCAAGACAATAGCAAGAATGTACTCGACAGATTTCCTGAAGTTTCACTATTACAAGAAGTTCTTTAGGTGTGGACATTGTCAGGAACACCTTAGGAGGATTACTGAACATGACATCATACAATTAAAGGTGACTCATCATGCTCATTTTAGGGTTCATATTTGTATTTTGGCTTTCTACTAGAACATGTTTGCATGCTTTAATGTTCAAAAAACAAATTTTTTTTTTACTACTGTCTGTCTGAATATACCTGTATTCACCTTCTGTCTTCTGTCTGCTGTCGTTGTGACATCACAACATTACAGAAGTCCTGACGGCTCGTTTAAAAGGCACAGTTTGTGAGTATTTATATAGCACCTAGACTTGCTATATAATAAACAAAAATATATTAAAAAAAAAACAATATGGGACCTTTAAAGGGAATAAGATTTTTAAAAATTCTTTAAAAAATGTGGTAAAACTGAGGATGGGCAAAGTGGTTGATTAGCAATGGAAATGGTTATAGAGACATTATGGGATACTTACATTTTCAAGACATTTTCTCTGTCTTAGAGATTTCTAAATCTTTGTCCTCTTGTTACACCGAATTACTGTCTTCTTATCAGGGTGGAATTTCCGAGTTAGTTCAAGTCGGCTTGAGCAACAAATGACAAGCATCACATGTGAGAATTTCAATATGATTACATGCCTTGTGGGAAGTGGTTTTAAACCTCGAACATCAGCGGCCAGAAGGGACTTCTGCCTCGCTCTGGGATTTTTTTTGACCACTTTGGATTACTGGACAATACAGTGCAGTTGTACAGTAAGTATATGATTTACTGGCAGTAGTATTATTAATTAGAGAAAAGCAGAGGTTGAAATAAGTGCGACTCACTCATTTAATGTGACCTCACCCTTTAGTTTATTTCTTGTAGTCTAATTGATTTCATTAATAACATTAGCTATCTTGTGAATATTCAATAAGAATATGTTTTACCTTGATAGTCCAGCATCATGAACGTAGTCCATTTTCATGTCATGTAAATAGATATATAAATATATAATATTGAGAACCAATATTGTAACTTGATTATTTATTATCTGGTATGACTATACCTGGTTTTAGTATTTAAAACTATTCTCTTTTATTACCTTTTTTATTTTAAAGAACAACTGTCTCAGACTCAACATGTGAATTTAAGCACGTTCATGCATGAGTGTATGTATGATATATGTTTTATGTGTGTATATACATTGTGACTTTGGTATGTTGTGACAAATTTCTTATCTTTTATCTTATCTTATTCAACCACAGCCTCTTAATAACATGCTACTGAGAGAAATTCCCCTCTATCACTTTCAGTTTGACGCAGTTAAAAGCCAGCTCAGAGGCTGAACTGAAAGTGTTCTGCTCACAACAGTGAAGAAGATGTTCTGGATCCTGATACTTACGGGTTTGCTGTTTAAAGGTAAGTGACACTGACAGGAGTCCAGCCTTTTTGTAGTCAGATATTATCATGTTGCCTATATCAAATCTATATTTAACTTATAGCATTATTCAAATTAAATGATCAAAGTAGGCTATTTATGTTTATGTAGGGCTTGGAAGGACATTGTATTTTATTCATAAAGTCAAAGTTTATCCAACTTGTTATCCTTTTATAACAAATGGATATGTTTCTTTAAGTCTGCATTTCCTGACACTCAGCTGTTTTTTTATTTTCAGCCTCCACGTCGCAGATCACTGGTTATGGAAATACAACAGCTGAATACGGAGGGGTTGCACACTACAGATGTGCAGTAGTCAAGCCAACAGGTGCGTGAGTTGTTTTTGTTGTTGTTGTTTTTTAATGTCAGTTTTATAGTGAAGATGTGACCAGTGATGGAGGAAGTATTCAGAAGCTTTACTTGAGTAAAAGTACTAAAACCACACTGTAAAAATTCTCTGTTACAACTAAAAGTCCTGCATTGAAAGTGTGACTTAACTGAATAATGTGAGTATAATCAGGAAAATGTACTTGCCCCAATTTATCAATATGTATTATATCATTAGATTTGTGCATTAATGTAAAAACAGGATTTTACTGTTGTAACAGCTTGATTTGGAGCTCATTTGAACTATTTTGTATTGGACTGCAGCTAATGATTGTTCTCATTATGGATTAATCTGCTGATTATTTTTCGATTAATCGATTATTTGGTTTGTAAAAATTAAAAAATAGTGATAAATGAGCCCAACCAGAGCCCAAAGTCACATCTTAACCTCAATATTATCAAAAAAATAAATGAAAATTATTACAATTATTCAAAGTAAAAGAAGTCACATTTGAGAAGCCGTGAACCATGAAATGTTTTTGCATTTTTACAATAATTTCAGAAATACTTATATATACTATTGAGTAGGCATTGTATTTTATAAGCTCTTCATATGTTTTGTAGCCTATGCAAAGAGCATAATTTGTAAAGTAACTAAATCTGTCAAATACTTGTAGTGAAGTAAAAAATTGCAATATTTCCCTCAGAATGGTAACAGTACAGAAGCCCTGAGAGGCAAGTGAGACAAAAGAAATTCTGGTGATCCATTTTCTAAGTCTGATCTAAATAGTTTTCTCTCCTTTTCTTATGACTGAAGAATAGGTAATAATAATAAAAATAAAAAAATAATGAAAGTCATTGCCAGGATAATCTTACTAAGTTCCTTAAATTTTCTTTTCATCTGTGAAAAAGTAAAGTTCTGCCAGGATCATTGTTCTAAGTTCCTCTTTTTTTCATCTGTGAAAATGGGTGAAAAAAAATGTTGGCACGTGAAAAACAAAAGTGTTTGTTGTTGTAATACTAATTTTGGCCACAAGAGGCTGCAGTGCAAACAGCTAATGTCAGAATAACTAACGCTAATGGCACATTAGCACCGATTAAAATATATTTCTAGCCAAAAGAAAGACATGACAGTAATGTTACATAACTTGCTTACCAAAGCACTTGAATAAATGTATTAATTGGAGGATTACCATTCCCAACAGGTGTGCTCCAGGTCACATGGCAGAGGCTCTTCAAGGACGAGTCCATTGAGAATTTGGCGACCTACAGCAAGCGGTTTGGAGAACAAGTAAATGAGCCTTACGGGGGGAAAGTGACCTTCACGGAGGCGTCTCTCGGCTCATCATCCATCACTCTGACGAACGTAACGTGGGACGATGAAAGCTGTTACATTTGCTCTTTCAACGTGTATCCTGATGGGTCCAAAAGAAAGCAGATTTGCCTCACGGTGCGAGGTAAATTGCTGCAAATTCTTACATGAATTCTGAGGTGGAAAAGTCATAATACATAAAACATTGATTTTGCTGGTTGAAGCCCAGTTAATTTTGTAACTTTTACTCTGTAAATCAAAACCAAAGCATTCAAGTGATCAAATTATCTTTGTCCGAATGGCTTCGGCCCTCAAAATGACCAGTTTTAATCCTCTCTGAAGGGATATCCGAGGTGAAAACAGAAGTGCACGCTCCCAGCGACGTGGAGGTCGTGTTCAGCTGCTCTGCCACAGGTAAACCAGCTCCAACCATTCAGTGGGACTTCTCGCCTGACGCCACCCTCAAAGACCAAACACAGACTGCGCCAGTAACAAACAGTGACCACACATTTACCAGCAGCAGCAACATCACCCTGCGAGTACCTCCAGAGTGGAAGGGACATGTGGACTGTCTGCTGAACAGCGGAGTGGCGGGACAAAGACGGGAGAGGATTCCTTTTTCTTTACCTCCCAGGAAGAAGGAAGACAAGGGTATGCATGTCAATTATTTTGTACAGACAAGTAGTGTGCTCTTTAGAAAGTGACCTACCTAGATGTAGGTAGTTCCGATGCCAATGTTGCTCTAGTTTACAGGAAGATCAGCTTCCTGGAAAGTTCCTAGCAATTTGCTTAATTATCCCTTCCGACAGTGCCATATCGGGATCAAAATAAGTTTATACATTTGATTTTAATGTGCCAGTTATCCCATTTAGTACCCATTAGACATTTCCTTATGTTTCACTTTGTAGTTAAATTCCAGAGAAATGTGTTGTTGAAATGACATCATTGTTATGAGATGCCTAGCTGTGCCAGTAACACTTCCGTGTCCCATTGCTCACTGAACCAGAAACTCAATAAAGTAGAACTCTGACGAGATGGTTAAGGTTAGGCATTTACCTCGAATAGTTAAGGTTTGGCATTGGCCTCGAATAGTTAAGGTTAGGCATTGATCTGTAATAGTTAAGGTTGGGCATTGACCTCTAATAGTTAAGGTTAGGCATTTACCTTGAATAGTTAAGGTTAGGCGTTGGCCTCTAATAGTTAAGGTTAGGCATTGATCTGTAATAGTTAAGGTTAAGCACTGATCTCTTATATGTTGTCATGGTAGTCTGGGAGGTGCTTTAAATGTGAATGAGCTTAGTGTGACTAAGTGCATACTGTAAACAGACTCAGCTGTGCAGTGACTCATCAAATTACAGTCGTTTCACTTTCACTTCCGACTAGCTTTCTCTCTGAGGAAAAACCTGTCACAGCACAATGATTTGTGTCAGTTGCTCTCCGAGGATGTCATCTGACACATCACGGAAGTTCATTATCAGCATCTAAAATTCCCCACCTTCCTCTTCTAGGGAAATATCATTGATCTTATTCCTGTAGAGACTAACCCTCCGCTGTTTGTCACCAGGAAAGGGACTGTCATCATCAGGGATTGCACTTGTAATCACTGCAGTGTTTATTTCATTCATCGTTGCTGCTGCTGCTGCAATGAAGCGAAACAGGTGAGATATTTGACACAATGTAAGAAATTTCTAAATGCACATGTGGTATAATTCTCCTCATAATAAAACTTTTCTTTCTTCCTGGCAGGTTAAAGGGCACCAGAAGGGATGAAAACGTTTAATGAGCCTTTCACACGGCCGTCTATTAGACTGTCAGGAATGCAAGCATTATAAAAATTTGCATCTACACTTTAGAGGTTGAACAGTGAGTTCAACTAGCTGCTATCTAAGATCCAATTTCAGCAGGTGGTTTTCAAAACTACCATTTCCTTTAAATTTCAATACTCACTTTAGCACTTTACATTTGTTCATGGAGCTGCTAGCAAAGCACTTAATATGGCTTTGTAGAATGTAAAAACGCAGTGACCAAAGTTTCATAGTATTTCGTGGTTTACAAAGAGTCTCATGTAGAACTTTTAAGCTGTACAGTGACTGTGACATAGTGCAATAGTAAAGGTTTGCTTCTAATGCAGATTACCAGCAGAACAACTGTGTTTGTTGAAAACAAGGAAATGTCCTGTGGGGTGATAGCACCATCTAGTGTGCTTTGTGGAGAAATACAGAAAGTAGGAAGAAGATGAAGAGACCAAGTACGTCTCACCAATGAATAGATTTCAATACCTTAATTGTTTGCAATTTATTGGAACTAAGTGATCTTAAAAGTTGTGTGAAGCAATCAGGTGATTTTTTTGTTCCAACATTAGCGTATCTATATCCATGTATCTATAAATTATTCATAGTATATTACAAAATAGACATAATATATAAATGTGTTGCACTTTTCTTAGCACTTTAATGTTTGATGTTTGTGTTCTCATGTTATTTATTTCTCAATGAACTTCTACTCTGATGTAACTGTATGGTTCTAACTGTAACTGATTTGTATGTGGTAAACGTGGTTAGAGAAATATTTACATCCACATAATTGGCTTGATTATGTGAAAAAAAAGTAACATAACATCTGTCCTCTGGGATTGAACCAGCTGTGGTGAACATGTCCCGTGCACATCTGCATCCTTTTATGGTGGAAATGTCTTTTTATGTATGTAAAGGAAAAAAGGTGACAGGTGTCAACATATAAAAATAAAATGCAGTAAGGCTCTCAGAAATTCTGTATTGCTTTCAGATATTTAGCCTTTTTTCCTGTAGATCAACTTTTCTCATTTAATGTGCTCTCTGCTGAGTCAACACACATGTAGGCATGATTTATCCCTCCTGTTTTGTTTGGGAAAGTAACCTCTTTAAAATGATTATCCTCTGCCATGATATTAGACAACTGTTGATTTGAATCATTAATTTAGTGTACTGAGTAGCTGAACAGCAATCTGTTAATGATTGACATGAGGTGTCCTTCCTTCTGCGGCCCGGATGTACCATTGCAGTGGCATGGGGGGCAATAAGAGCTCTTTCTATCACATTTTAAGGAGCTAATTAGCCATTTATAAATAAATAACTCTTGTTATGACTGTATTTTAAGCCCTTATTTATTTTCTGAGGATTGGTTGCTACATTGTTGGTCAATAGGTGTTTATATGGCACCCAAAGCAATCAACTACCTGGATGTTACCTGCGTCCACCTACCAGCCTGCCTAGTACCAACTGTCCCTTTCTGTAGATTTGGCGGGAGATACAGTACAGTATGATGAAACAATGATGGTGCACCGTGCAGTTATACATTTCCTTTGTGTGTTGGGAGTCTTTCAGAAAGGTGAGAGAGAGATGATACAGCAGTTTTATCTAGCCTGTTATTTATTTGTCTTAATCCGAAAGCGCAGCTGTGTGATTCCTGCATGTTTATTGTCTGTTGTTGCTGCGTAATTACGCAGCGTTTTGGCGGCTAATGATTTTGCATTGGTTAATTCATTAGTTATATCATATTTTGCAAAGGGAAAAATGCATCCTAACACAATGTGAGCTGTCATCTCCTGCAGGTCTAACAGCTCTGATAGAGACCCAGCGCATTGTGAAGGCAGCTGTAGGAGAGGAAGTCTACTTAAACTGTAACCTGATGCAATCTAGAGATGTTCTGCAAGTCACATGGCAGAAGATCTTACCTGAGGGAGAGAAGAACATTGCTACTTACAGTAAACGATTTGGTGAAACAGTGAATGATGGTTTTCAAAGTAAGCTGGAGTTTAGATATGCTGGACTGCAGAACAGCTCCATAGTTATCAGGAGGGTGATGGAGGAGGATGAAGGGTGCTATCGCTGTTTGTTTAACACCGTCTCTGAAGGTGCTCTCATTGCTACAACCTGCCTGAAGCTCTATGGTAAGAACCTGCTTACATTTCCATAACTCTGTGTCTTCTCTGTAATGTTTTATCATTTAAATATTTGATCTTTGCAGAGCTGCATGGACCCTTTCTTCACGTCAGAGAATCAACAGTTGTGTCCTGCTCAGCTACAGCTCGACCTGCTCCCACAGTAACACTGACTGTCCCTCACTACAACTCTACCAGCGTCACCAACACCAACGGCACAGTCACTGTCACCACTACAGCCGGGCTGTCTCGTCTCCACGGCAACAGCACACGGGTTGGATGTGCAGTGAGAGTGCTCTCTGGTCCTCAGATAGAGGTGTTTACGATGATTCCTGAGGTCAAACAGTCGTCTGCTGATGGTGAGAAACACTTCCAAATGTTCTTCTTAATCCTATCTTTTATTTTTTTCTGTTTTTAGACAGTTCCTGTGCAATATGAGTACGTGCAATATATGTTGTGTTTTTTTGTGTTTATGTTTGTGTTTCTCTGTTTACCTGCGGATTGGTGTTTGTTTCTATTTATTGTTACTACTGTGGAGGCAGCTGATGATGTGCAGCACTGAGTCCAAAACAAATTTCCCCTAGGGGACAATAAAGTATATCGTATCGTATCGTATCGTATCGTATCAAACATCCTGATTCATAAATACTCTATAGCTCATATCTGTTTTATTTTCCAGGTTCTGATGAGGAATCTGGATCTAATAACAGTGAGTATTACCATTTGATCTGTAGTTGCTTTATGAATGTTGCCTGTTATTAATTTCCCTCTTTTCTTTCAGATTTCACTCGTCAGATCATCGTGTTGTCCGTGGTTGTGGCCTGTGTTTGTGTTGTCATCATTGGCCTGCTTAAATGGAAGCATCTGAACCAGTAATTATAAACTTATTACTGTGAGAAAGAAGGTGCTGTAATTCATGAATGGTCACGTCCTTATTATAAAATAATTAGTGAACTGTTCGTCATAACCTTCTTTTTTTTGGGAACAATTACAATTCATGAAACACTATTTAAAAGTCTTCTGAATCTGCTCTTTTGATTTATATCAATATTAATATTTATGAATGTTAAGTGTTATTAATTTCCCTTTTTTCTGTCTGATCTTTGTGTTGCTCACGGTTGTGTTCTTTGTTTGTGTTGCTGCTGTAGTCGTCATCGCACTGCTCATGTGGGAACATCTGAACCGGTAACTTTTAAACTTTTAACTCAACACTTGTCTTGTTATAATACTGCTGTCTCACAGTTAATGATGCTTGATTGAGATCTTTTCAGACAAAACTCATAAATAAATAATTGATAATTGTTTGTTCAGCACTGACTTTTCTTAAATCCTTCGGTCTGCCACGCAGGAGCTCTGAGGAGAAGGAGACGGACAAACAATAAAAGGTATTCCTGAGTAAGACACTTTCCTACTGTTGTTATTAGCTTACACATATTTGTTACTTTACTAAATTATTTCTGCACTCTGACTATTTTTGAATTTATTTTCCTGTACCAACTTGTCTCTACACGTTCTTTGTACATGAAGCCATCATTGTGCATCATAGTCAGCATGTTTATTCATCTGTTGTTTAGAGGAATGTAGAAATATGTATGGTATAATGTAATAATTTGAGTTTTTTTTGGCTGGACCGCAGAGGGCCAGCCCTACAAACGCAAGTCTGTCACTGAGTGAGTGATGAAGTTACAGGATTGGTCGGCCGACTACTGGCGTTTCATGATTGGCCGTTGCTCTTTCAAAATGAAAAGGCGGAGAACAGTTCTGTGTTTACATTTTCTGGGTCAGCGGTTCATTACATAGCGCTGTTGTTGTGCATGTGCAATTGTTTATGTTCGTTTAAGTTACTTTATGTTGTGCTTAGTAATGTGTTACCGTGCATTCACACCAAGCGCGAAGCAAATTTTCGCCTCGCTTTCCTCCATTTCCGCTATCAACCATGGAAGAAATAACCGCTGTTGCTGCTTTGTACATGTTGGTGAAGTCCCAGATATGTCAGAAAACCAAACGCCGTCGTGTCCGGGTTCATAACATCAACCGGCTCCGAGCTGTATTCACATACAGTGCCATTGCGCTGATTGTATCTAGCAGCCACACGTCGCTACTGCGGTATGAACTCAAAATAAACAGACTGTGCTGTGATTTAATGCAATAAACGGATCAAAATAATGCCGAAATAACGACATCATTATGTCGATTTGTAAAAAGACCGAATTCATGCTTTGTCAAGTCTGCCCGCAACACAACAAGCAAACAACTTTTAAAATGCTTGTTTTCTGAACGGAGTTCGGATCGATCAATGCCAGGATACGCTAACATTGTAGCTGCTCCATTAACACTCCATCTAGGAATAAATACGGCAGCAACAACGTCAGTGATGACAGCGGGAATATCTCAACGCTGATAAACTTTCGCGAAGTATGTATATATTGTTGCACACCACTTATATGATGAATGCTTTTGATACACATGCTTTGATAAAAAACTGAAATACTTTTAACCTTGCATAGTGTATGTCGTGCTAATACCTTTTCACCTTGTATAACATGTATTTTATACTGACTAGTAAATGTTACCATTTACATTACTGATTGTCATTTGCTTCATTATAAGTTGTATATCAATCAAACTTTAAGATATAAGTGGGAAAAACTGTTCACAAAACATTATAGACATGACCACTGACTATTGTGTAACAATTTAGCCACAAATTCACATACTGACTATATAGACAAGAAACAACCCAAAGCCGTCATCTTCACCACGAAGAAGACTTCTTTGTTGACCAGTTACCAGCAACCGTGACCAATGTTTCATAACAGTATTACAAGAGTTGCTGTGTTAGCAGACAAATATGTGGTTCATAAAGAGTGTACAGTTGAGCTTAATTAATCACATGTTGAAGCAGTTAACTCATTCAGAGTTAAAACAAGGAAGTGTCCTGTGGGGCGATAGCACCATCTAGTGTGCTTGTTGGAGAGAAAGAGAAAGGAGAGAGAGAGAAAAGTGGTTTAAATTTGGAGGGAAGAAGATCACAGGAAGCCAAGTAGGTCTCTCCAAGAGATATAATAGAAATTTCAATCTGTTCATTTTTTGCACAGCAAATCAGAACTTTTTATGTAAAGCAGTCAGGTGGTGGTTTTATTCAAATTTGTATACATTATATATACTGTATATATGTATTTATATGTATATACTGTATGTGTATGTATATAAGTATGTAAGTGTGTGTGTGTGTGTGTGTGTGTGTGTGTGTGTGTGTTTGTATATATATGTATATGTATATGTACATGTGGATAGTTATAGGACCATTTAATTATCTGTAAATATACATCATGGGACACAGAATCAAAGTCCATCTTCCCTCCAAATATATATATGTGAAAATACATGAGACTCGTGTACAGAAACCTTTTATCTTCTTCTTCACCTGTCAGAAAGGCCTTAGACCTTAGAATAAATTACGCCTAATGGATAGATATAAACTAATAATTTAGCCACATCTCAGCCTTGATATTAGACACAACTGTTGAATCATTGGTTTAGTGTAATGAGTATTTGAACAGCAATCTGAAGTGTCCTTCCTTCTCCCTGATTGGTCCGCGGCCCGGGTTTACTATTGCAGAGGGGGGAGTTACAAAGTGACTACTTTCACTTTCTGTAGATTTGGCGGTAGATTCAGCACAGTATGAAACAATGATGGCGCACCGTGCAGTTATACATTTCCTTTGTGTGTTGGGAGTCTTTCAGAAAGGTGAGAAAGAGATGATACAGCAGTTTTATCTAGCCTGTTATTTATTTGTCTTAATCCGAAAGCGCAGCTGTGTGATTCCTGCATGTTTATTGTCTGTTGTTGCTGCGTAATTACGCATCGTTTTGGCGGCTAATGATTTTGCATTGGTTAATTCATTATTTATATAATATTTTGCAAAGCGAAAAATACATCCTAACACAATGTGAGCTGTCATCTCCCCCAGGTCTAACAGCTCTAACAGCTCTGATAGAGACCAAGCACACTGTGAAGGCAGCTGTAGGAGAGGAAGCCTGCTTGAACTGTTGCCTGATGGAATCTAGAGATGTTCTGCAAGTCACATGGCAGAAGATCTTACCTGAGGGGGAGAAGAACATTGCTACTTACAGTGAACGATTTGGTGAAACAGTGAATGATGGTTTCCAAAGTAAGCTGAAGTTTAAAGATGCTGGACTGCAGAACAGCTCCATAGTTATCAGGAGTGTGATGGAGGAGGATGAAGGGTGCTATCGCTGTTTGTTTAACACCGTCTCTGAAGGTGCTCTCATTGCTAAAACCTGCCTGCAGCTCTATGGTAAGAACCTGCTGTGTTATTAGAGACATTTCCATAACTCTCTGTCTTCTCTGTAATTTTATATCATATTTGATCTTTGCAGAGCTGCATGGACCCTTTCTTCACGTCAGAGAATCAACAGTTGTGTCCTGCTCAGCCACAGCTCGACCTGCTCCCACAGTAACACTGACTGTCCCTCACTACAACTCTACCAGCGTCACCAACACCAACGGCACAGTCACTGTCACCGCTACAGCTGTGCTGTCTCGTCTCCACGGCAACAGCACACGGGTTGGATGTGCAGTGAGAGTGCTCTCTGGTCCTCAGATAGAGGTGTTTACGATGATTCCTGAGGTCAAACAGTCGTCTGCTGATGGTGAGAAACACTTCCAAACATCCTGATTCATAAATACTCTATAGCTCATGTCTGTTGTTTTTATTTTCCAGGTTTTGATGAGGAATCTGGATCTAATAACAGTGAGTATTACCATTTGATCTGTAGTTGCTTTATGAAAAGAGTGTCACTAATTTCCCTCTTTTCTTTCAGATTTCACTCTGATCATCGTGTTGTTCGTGGTTGTGGCCTGTGTTTGTGTTGCTGCTGCAGTCATCATCGGCCTGCTTATACGAAAACATCGGAACCGGTAATTATAAACTTATTACTGTGAGACGTGAATAAGAGAGTACTGGCACTGATGTTTTTAACTTCATGAAGCACTGGATACCTGTCTTGTTAGAATACCGCTGTCTCACAGTTAATCTGCTAATGATTGATTGAGATCTTTTCAGACAAAACCCACAAATAAATCTTTGACTTTTCTTAAATCCTTCAGTCGGTCACACAGGGACACTGAGGAGAACAAGACACCACAAAAAGCAATCAAAGACACTCATGAGTGAGTCAGTTTATTCATTTTTTACTTGTACATATTTGTGCTTCTTTGCAAAAATTATTTAAAGGGGACCTATTATGCTTTTGTACTTTTCCTCTCTCCTTTAGTGTGTTATGTAGTTTTTTCTGCATGTAAAATGTCTGCAAAGTTACAGAGCCCAAAGTCCACGCCAAAGCACTCAGGCTACCAGCTTGCGATACATTGTGTATTCATAGTCTGCATGTTTATCCACATCACTGTTGTTCTGAATGATTTGGAAACTGACTAATGTCTTGTTTTTATCTAAAGGCCCAAAACACCTTTAATGACGGAAGAGAACGAGCTGCGGCAACGGACGTCTACTGTGAAAGAAAAAAAAACACGACCACCCAAAACCATCATCTCTGAATGGAAACAAAAATTATCTTTTAACTCAGTCAACTAATTAGTACCACAGAATAACCCACAAGACTGTTAGTGCCACAACACAGAGAACATGTCTGCACCAGTTCATTGATTCCAGCAGATCAGTAGTTTTGATTTTGAAATATAATTTAGGTGATAGTTTTAATTCACTGTTGCATCCAGATGAAGCATCCTTTGTTTTGTACGTCTTTTTATATACATACATTTTCTGCTGTTGCTTTTTTATATATTTAGAATATAAACTTCTTATGAAGATCAAAAAATATAGAGTAGGAGTTGAAACACTAACAGAGTTTGCATTGAATGTCTGCTGTATATTTTTTAGCAGCAGGTGCACAACATGGCCACTAGAGGTCCTGCTTTCCTCTCATTCACTGCAGTAGAGTTGAAGCTGTTCAGACAGATCAGAGGCTGAAAGTCAGCAGCAGGAAACTGGAAACAGTTCAGTCTTAGTTAAATCTCTGAAGCATGGATTCTCCTGCTCCAGTCTCACATTACCTGTAGCACAGAGAGCACCTCAAGGATAGGGAGCTCACTTTGTCTTTTGTGGACTTTCATCTGTCAGCTGGTAAATTTGATGTCTTTTGTTTGCAGCAAACATGATTTGGAATAACTTGAAATGGTAGTAGTTGGTTTACTTAATCCAGGAATGTCAAGATATCTAAATTAGTTTGTCTAACTTTTTATGGTGAAACTCTCCACGACCTGTCTATGAAGATATAGATGTTTTACATGTTTAAAAAAAAACATTTAACTGAAAATGTTTAACTTCTTTTAGAGTAGTTTTGTTCCCTCATTATGAACTCCTATACCTGTATCAGTGACCTAAGTTTAAATCCATTTATACGTTAATTAACTTGTAACTTTGCCACAAAATATTTTACTTGTTATACATTTTTTTTAATAAATATTTCTGAAGCAGTTCATATATTTCTTCCTGGCTGTAGAATATTTTTTATATTTATTTTGGGGTTAAATTGTTATATGTGTTACTATCACGTTTTATCAATCAATTTTATTTATGATTTTCATGTGGTAAACGTGGCAAGAGAAAGATTTACATTCACAAAATTGGCTTGATTATGAGAAAAAAAAAAACATCTGTCCTCTGGGACTGAACCAGCTGTGGCGGAAATGCCCTGTGCACATCTGCATCCTTTTATGGTGGAAATGTCTTTTATTTATGTAAAGAAAAACACAAAATTCAGTTCCCAGGTGACAAAATATAAAACTATAATGCAGTAAGGCTCTCAGGTATTCTGTATTGCTTTCAGATATTTAGCCTTTTCTCCTGTGGATCAACTTTTTTCATTTAATGTGATCTCTGCTGAGTCAACACACATGTAGGCATGAAGTATCCCTCCTGTTTTGTTTGGGAAAGTAACCTAAAGTAAGTTTGAATGTGCGTGTCACCTGTTCACGTCAATGATAGGCCTACATTAATGCATTTTAATTCATATATAAACCGCTGGATTTTAATAGCTCATAGCCTGTGGTTGTAATTATTATCCTCTCCCATGATATTAGACAACTAGCTGAACAACAATCTGTTAATGATTGAGTGGAGGTGTCCTTCCTTCTTCCTGATCGGTTCTCGGCCCGGATGTACGTACAGATGCAGGGTCCAAAGTGACTACTTCACTTTCTGTAGATTTGGCGGGAGATATAGTACAGTATGATGAAACAATAATGGCGGACCGTGCATTTATACATTTCCTTTGTTTGTTGGGAGTCTTTCAGAAAGGTGAGAAAGAGATGATACAGCAGTTTTATCTAGCGTGTTATTTATTTGTCTTAATCCAAAAGCGCAGCTGTGTGATTCCTGCATGTTTATTGTCTGTTGTTGCTGCATTTTGCATTGCATTCATTATTTATATCATATTTTGCAAAGGGAAAATACATCCTAACACAATGTGAGCTGTCATCTCCTGCAGGTCTAACAGCTCTGATAGAGACCCAGCACATTGTGGATGCAGCTGTAGGAGACGAAGCCTGCTTGAACTGTTGCCTGATACAATCTAGAGATGTTCTGCAAGTCACATGGCAGAAGATCTTACCTGAGGGAGAGATGGTCCTTGCTACTTACAGTGAACAATGTGGTGAAACAGTGAATCCTGGTTTTCAAAGTAAGCTGGAGTTTAAAGATGCTGGACTGCAGAACAGCTCCATAGTTATCAGGAGGGTGATGGAGGAGGATGAAGGGTGCTATCGCTGTTTGTTTAACACCGTCTCTGAAGGTGCTCTCATTGCTACAACCTGCCTGCACCTCTATGGTAAGAACCTGCTGTGTTATTAGAGACATTTCCATAACTCTCTGTCTTCTCTCTAATGTTTTATCATTTAAATATTGTATCTTTGCAGAGCTGCATGGACCATTTCTTCACGTCAGAGAATCAACAGTTGTGTCCTGCTCAGCCACAGCTCGACCTGCTCCCACAGTAACACTGACTGTCCCTCACTACAACTCTACCAGCGTCACCAACACCAACAGCACAGTCACTGTCACCACTACAGCCGGGCTGTCAGGTCTCCACGGCAACAGCACACGGGTTGGATGTGCAGTGAGAGTGCTCTATGGTCCTCAGATAGAGGTGTTTACGATGATTCCTGAGGTCAAACAGTCGTCTGCTGATGGTGAGAAACACTTCCAAATATCCTGATTCATAAATACTCTATATCTCATGTCTGTTGTTTTTATTTTCCAGGTTTTGATGAGGAATCTGGATCTAATAACAGTGAGTATTACCATTTGATCTGTAGTTGCTTTAGGAATGTTGACTGTTATTAATTTCCCTCTTTTCTTTCAGATTTCACTCTGATCATCTTGTTGTCCTTGGCCTGTGTTTGTGTTGTCATCATCGGCCTGCTTATATGGAAACAGCGGAACCGGTAATTATAAACTTTTAACTGTGAGAAAGAGGGTGCTGTAATTCATGAATGGTCACGTCCTTATTATAAAATAATTAGTGAACTGTTCGTCATAACCTTCTTTTATTTGGGAACAAATATAATTCATGAAACATTATTTAAAAGTCTTCTGAATCTGCTCTTTGATTTATATCAATATTAGTATTTATGAATGTTAAGTGTTATTCATTTCCCTTTTTTCTGTCTGATCTTTGTGTTGCTCACGGTTCGGGCCTGTGTTTGTGTTGCTGCTGTAGTCGTCATCGCCCTGCTTATACGGGAACATCTGAACCGGTAACTTTTAAACTTTTAACTCAACACTTGTCTTGTTATAATACCGATGTCTCACAGTTAATAATGGTTGATTGAGATCTTTTCAGACAAAACTCATAAATAAATAATTGATAATTGTTTGTTCAGCACTGATGTTTCTTAAATCCTTCAGTCTGCCACCTGTGGACTCTGAGGAGGACAAGAAGGAGAAAACAATCAAAGACATTCCTGAGTAAGACACATTCCTACTGTGGTTATTAGCTTACACATATTTATTACTTTACTAAATTATTTCTGCACTCTGTCTATTTTTGAATTTATTTTCCTGTACCACCTTGTTTCTACACGTTCTTTGTACATGAAACCATCATTGTGCATCATAGTCAGCATTTTTATTCATCTGTTGTTTAGAGGAATGTAGAAATATGTATGGTATAATATAATAATTTGAGTTTTTTTCTACCTCAAGTTCCCAGACACTTTTAAAACAAGCAGATCAGACACCTGACACCTCCTGAGAAAAATTAGACAAGGAACAACCTAAAGTCGTCATCTTCACTGGAAGAAGACTTCTTTTTTAACCAATGACCAGCAACTGTGAGCAATGTTTCATAAGAGAATTACAAGAGTTGCTGTGTGAGTCTTGAGCGTCAGACACTTAAAGCTGCAGTAGGCAGTATATTTTTGGCATCATCGGGCAACAATTCCATAATAACCTTTCAGCATATTGTAATTCAAGTGTTCTGAGAGAAAACTAGACTTCTTCACCTCCTCATGACTCCGTTTTCAGGCTTCACTCTTACTCACAGTTACAGTGACTGCGACATGCAGGTTTGCTTCTGAGGCAGATCAAGCAGAACAAGCTGTGTTTGGTGAAAACAAGGAAATGTC
This sequence comes from Sebastolobus altivelis, assembly GCA_916701675.1. Classification (NCBI taxonomy): domain Eukaryota; kingdom Metazoa; phylum Chordata; class Actinopteri; order Perciformes; family Sebastidae; genus Sebastolobus; species Sebastolobus altivelis. The sequence continues at coordinate 33,807 of CAKAOK010059597.1, forward strand.
CTGTGGGGTGATAGCACCATCTAGTGTGCTTTGTGGAGGAAAACAGTAAGTAGGAAGAAGATGAAGAGACCAAGTATATCTCACCAATGAATAGATTTCAATAGGTTAATTGTTTGCAGTTTATTGGAACTAAGTGATCTTTAAAGTTGTGTGAAGCAATCAGGTGATTATTTTATTCCAACATTAGCGTATCTGTATCCATGTATCTATAAATTATTCATAGTATATTACAAAATTGACATAATATATAAATGTGTTGCACTTTTCTTTGCACTTTGTTTGACGTTTATGTTCTCATGTTATTTATTTCTCAATGAACTTCTACTCTGATGTAACTGTCTAGTTGTAACTGTAGTAAAGATCATACTGTACAGTATGTGTGTTAGTATTGTTTTAATTCATCCCTGTCAAACACTGGATTAATAATCTGTCGTGTGCAAGGAGTTTCTAATAGTTGATGTGTTTTTAATCATTTATTC
>CAKAOK010059598.1:0-35640 GCA_916701675.1 Sebastolobus altivelis
GGGAACGACTCCCTGCAGCTGGACATCAGGTAAACTCAGAACACGAAGAGTCTGATTCTGTTTGTTCTCCTTCACAGCCTGATTCACTGCAGCTACTGACAGACACACTGAGCACACACAAAACTACATCATTATTATCATTATTGATAAACATTAATGTCTGGAGACATCCACAGCACAAATACAGCAGAAGAATCTCCTCATTTGCAATCAACAGATTTATACAAATATAATAATAATAAGACAAAAACTGAGGTGACAAACTATTTAAAAATTAACTGATGACTGGAGCAGAATAATTAACAGTAATATCAGATAAAAGAAATGATGTGATCAATAAACCATCTTAACATGAGTCTGGGACTCACACTTCAGAGCTTTCTGGCTCTGCTGATTGGCTCTCCTCACTGCTTCCTGGATATCAGCCAGCCACAGCTCAGCTCCTGGGTCCCTGCACACCTGATTGGACAGAATGAGGACACATGACTTCAACTTTAAAAAACCAAATACTCAGATTCATTCAAATGAACTGAAGGTTCTAGATGAACTAGAGAATGTAATTTCTGAAGAAACTGCGGTGTGAATGCTGGATGTTGAAAGGTTGACGCTACACTGTATAGCTGGCTTTAAAAGTTGAATAATACCAATAATGTATGAAAGATGTGGAATATTTTAAGGTTTGTTGAAAAGCTGACGCTACACTGGATTGCTGGGTTTTATCTGTAAGAAGAAGGTGAAATAGTAGGAATACTTGGAAAAGTGGGAATGGGTGTAATTCATACGAATGTCATTAAAACTTAAATAATAACAATGATACATGAAAGATGAGGAATATTTTAAAGTTTAAATGGAATATAAATCGGTAGATAAGAGTTGTAAATGAATGAAAAAGCAGCTGAAGCTCTATAAATAGTTAGTCCTGAGTTCCCTGTTAAGATAGTTACCTTCTGTGGCTTTTATTTAGAAAAACTAGGTCCATCCTTAGTTTCCTGTTAACATACAATGAGAGGTGGGGGCTTTTATTTTGAAAAACAAGTATCATCCTGAGCTTCCTGTTAAAACAGAATTACTCTATGGGGCTTTTATTTTTGAAGGGGTGGGGCGGGGGGAAGCATAATTAGACTGTATGATGTCCACAGGGACGTTATTCCATAAGAAAGAGGTATGATAGGCCTCATTCTCAGCCTCTTGTTAAGATAGAGTTACTCTATGGGGCTTTTATTTTGAAGGGGTGGGGTGGGGGAAGCAAAATTAGACTATCTGATGTCCACAGGGACGTTATTCCATAAGAAAGAGGTATGATATGCCTCATTCTCAGCCTCCTGTTAAGACAGAATTACTCTATGGGGCTTTCATTTTGAAGGGATAGGGTCGGGGGAAGCATAATTAGACTGTCTGATGCATCCAGCATTCACACCAAATATCAGAGTTCTGCTTCTGGCTAAAGTCTGAGGTGTCGGTTTGAATCCCTGCTTACCTGTGTTGTTCCCTGTGTGGTTACTGGTTCCCTATGTGGTTACTGGTTACCTGTGAGGTTACTGGATACCTGTGTGGTTACTGGTTACCTGTGTTGTTCCCTATGTGGTTACTGGTTCCCTATGTGGTTACTGGTTACCTGTGTGGTTAATGGTTACCTGTGTGGTTAATGGTTACCTGTGTGGTTAATGGTTCCCTGTGTGGTTACTGGTTACCTGTGTGGTTACTGGTTACCTGTGTGGTTCCTGGTTACCTGTGTGGTTACTGGTTTCCTGTGTGGTTAATGGTTACCTGTGTGGTTACTGGTTCCCTGTGTGGTTACCTGAGCTTTGTGCTGCCTGGCTCTGGTCAGCAGGGTCAGGTATCTGCAGGTGTTGGCAGGTAGAACCTCCTCCACACCACAGGAGGGCAGCAGCAGAGCAGACAGCAGCTGCTGAGAGTCTCCTCTGATCACGGCCTCGTTCACCAGACCGACAGACAGCAGCTCTGAAGGTCAGAGGTCACACACACAGAGAGGTCACACAGAGAGGTCAGAGGTCGTGTATGTGAAAGTGTGTGTGTGTGTGTGTGTGTGTTTTGCGTACGTTGGTGTTCGTCCTGCACAGCGTTGCTGACAGAGTTGATTCCTTCCTGCAGCTGATTCCAGGTCAGCAGATCTCTGCTCACATGCCGCTTCACACCAACCAGACACTCAAAGTACCTGACGATGACATCATTACCATCACCATCACCATCACCATCATCATCTGAGACCTCTAAGCTCCTGTAGTTACTATCGTTCTACTGTCAGTGGCCACTTTATTAGGAACACCTGTACAGTTCAACACCAACAGCTTTGGCGCCGTCTGAGAGGATAACGCCAGATTACAACCCCTGGTGTCAACGCTAGGAAATGCATCTCTTTACGGATGGATGGAGACGCCACCGCAGATACGGGAGAGAAGTTAATATTGTCTGTTTTTTCGCCGTCCAGTCTCGACGAGTCACATGACATTTTCTTTAAAGTGAAAAGTTCGACAGCATGTTAGCTACCATTGGTAGCATGCTAGTTGTGTAACATGCAGAGTGCATATAGTGGTTCATACGTCTTTTAACAAATCGGAGGTCACGGAGGTTCCCATAGGAATGAATGAACTTCCTGTTGACTGAGAGAGCTCTGTGGGAGCGAGGCGTAAGGTAGGAAGAGTCGTACCTGTCCAGCAGGGTGTGGTCGACGTCAGAGAGTCCTGCAGACGGACTGACCAATGAGGAGCTGAACTGCTGCAGATGTCCCGCCTCCAACGCCTGATTGATGAGAGCGACAGCTGACAGCATCTCCACGGCAACAAACAGCTCCTCCTGCTGCAGCTCCCCCTGGTGGAGACGACAAGAAACACGTATCAATATTACATTCACTTGTTATTAATATTAGATTACATTAATATGACAATACAATATCATATTATGATTACATTAATATTATATTAATGATGCTGTTACACTGATTTATATTTATTTATTCTCTCAGGTGTCTATCAGGTGTGTCTCAGGTGTACCTGTGCCGTCTGTCTCTGCAGCAGCTGCAGCTCTCGGTGATAAAGAGTCGCAGCGAATGGAAACACTTCAGGAAGCTGGAGGTCAGAGGTCATCAGACAGCTGACGGTGTGTCTTGGGTCGCTGAGACGCAGCGACGCATTAACACTCTGCACCGCTGCATGCACTGAGAAACACACACACACACACACACACAGAGAGTTAATGACATCATTCAGTGGTGTGTGTGTGTGTGTGTGTGTGTGTGTGTGTGTGTGTGTGTGTGTGTGTGTCAGTCAGTGAGGGTTCAGGCGTGGACACACCAGTAAGGACTGGGACAGACCCAGTGTGACTTACTGGACCGGTCTCTCTGAGCGTCCTGGTTGGCGATGGTCACTCCTTCCTGCAGCTCGTCGGGCTCCAGAGGATCAACACAGCCCTCATCCTGGGGTCAAAGGTCAGGGGTCACAGAGGTCAAACAGGATCAAATAAAATTTTGTTTCTCTTGTGTTTATTATCACAATAAATTCCTATCTGGTTAAAATCTGGTGTCTTAAGATGTTCAACGTGTTCATGTTTAACTTATTAAAGGACGACTTTAGTAGTTTTCAGCCTGGACTCTCTGTTCCTTGTTTCTGTGTCTAAGTGACAAACAGGGACAACAACCTCTGAAGTGGCTGTAAAGCCGCTAGCTAGATAGTCATCTATAGCCAAAGTGCTAGTAATTAATAGCTATCTAGTGATAGCGAGCTAGATAGTTATCTATCGCCAAATTGCTAGTTATAAATAGCTATCTAGTGCTAGATAGATATATCACACAGCCAGCAGCTCCTCACTGCTCCGAAAACATCGGCACTAATTTCCAAATTTATCTAGTTAAACTGATTACATGTTGTAAATCTAAATGGTTCCTTTCTCGCCTGAAAAAACATTAAAACTTAATAACAGCATTTTTAAGGCTTAAAAACATCTTTTTGTACAGTAAAGGATGATAACATGGATGTATTAACACTGGTGACACTAAGCTAAATAATGACACTTATGCTCTAAACGGAAGTGACAACACAACACGATGTAATGCGGAAGCACCCTAGTTCAGGTAGAGAATGCGGTGAAAACAGGTGAGCTCAGATTGAAGAGAGGAGCAGCAGTTAGAGGAGGTGAACCAGCTGCTGCAAGGCCGTGAAGCTCGGCAGACTGGTGGCGTTCCTGTAACCATGACTGTTAGTGTGTGTGTAAGTACCAGGGCCTTCTGCTGGCGGTCTGCTGACAGCTGGTCCAGGTACCAGGGGCCGTTGTCAGTTCGGAGGCCCCTGAGGGCCAGACATGGCAGCTGCAGAGCGGACAGCAGAGAGAGTTCATCTGCGGAGTCCAGAGCTTCATCCACGTGCTCCACCGCTGACCGCACTGAGAGACATTATTAATGTTAATCAGACACACAGATTTTATTCATCTGATGATCTTTTTATTTCTTCCTGGTTTGAAATGGCTCAGTTTATAATTAAAAAGCCGTTCTGTCTCAGTGGAGCTGCAGTTACAGATTCATGTGTTTATATATAGTGAAGTTGAGTTTTAACAGTTCAAATGAAAGAGCAGAGTTAAATCATGTGATTTTTGCATGAAGTTTGATGTGTTGGTGAAACTTACCATTGGCCATGTTGATGTGGTCCTGGATTTCTCTCTGAGTCAGAAACTCCTCGTAGATATCCTCCGGACCGCGACCCTGACACACGCACACACAAACAATAACAGTAACAGTCAGATCGTCTTCTGATTGGAATTAGACTTCTCTCTGACCAATCAGAGCTCAGATCTCACCCTGCTGGCGGCATGCTCTTGTTTCCGTGTTTTGGCGTGCTGCAGCATCTCCTGGTAGACGCTGATCAGCGGCTCCTGCAGGTCACTGAGGAGGGCGTTGGGGTTCCTCAGAGCCGCCGCCGTGACCTCCACCTGACCTCTGTCCACCGCCTCGTTGATGGCGATCACCGCCGCATGGACTGATGGGAAAAAAAGAGAGGCTGGGTCGCTGGGTCACTGTCTCCTCCTCCTCCTCCTCCTCCTCCTCCTCCTCCTCCTCCTCCTCCTCCTCCTCCACCTCCACCTCCTCCTCCTCCACCTCCCCCCCCCCCTCCTCCTCCTCTCTACCTGCAGCCTCGTCCACTGACAGCTCATTGGCCAGAATTCCTCCGATCTTGTTGAACGCCGGCAGCTGGATCCCGTATTTATCCAGCTCTGACTTCATGTTGTTGATCTCCTCCTCTGAACACACACACATACTAATACAGTTAATAATCATCATATCAGACTATATTAATTAGAATTAAACCATTAACATAATAAACATTGTTGATATTCACCTGTGAACTTGACTTTTCCATAGAGGTCGTGGATCTGAGGAGCCAGACCCAGTCTGTACAGGTAGAGGCTGCAGAGAGACAGACAGGTAGAGCGAGAGAGAGAGACGGACGGGCTGTTAACACAGAGACAGGTAGAGACAGAGAGACAGGTAGAGAGACAGACAGGTGAGCTGACCTGAGAGCGTGGATACAGTAAACAGCTCTCGGCATGTTCTTCTTGTCGTAGACGTCTGTAGTTTCTGGTTGGAAGATCTGAAAACAACAACTAGTGATTACTGATCAATACTCTGATCTCCTGATCAATATTCTGACCAGCTGATCAATACTCTCATCAGTCAGTAGGAGTGTGCTCACTGACCGCTGGCAGTCCGAGGGTGGTCATGGCGTTCCTCCAGTGGTTGATGTTGTCAGTGTGACGGAACTGAAGACCCACCGCCTGATCAGATCAATACACAGCTGATTATTGAAAATTGACAGGTTGGAATGCTCCCTCTGTGTGTGCTACTGTGTGTTACTGTAGTTGTGTGTGTGTGTGTGTGTGTGTGTGTGTGTGTGTGTGTGTGTGTGTGTGTGTGTGTGTGTGTGTGTGTGTGTGTGTGTGTGTGTGTGTGTGTGACCTGGTATCGGAGCTGCTCGGGGTCGTAGATCTTCTTCACGGCGACGACGTTAGGAGCGAATCGATGACCCAGTTTAGCGAGGAGGACTCCGTTCCTCAGCGCCTCCTCCAGCTCAGTGGGAGCAGGAAGCTCCTCCCCCAGACACGCCTCCATCCACCTGAGAGAGAGAGAGTGATGTCACACGTGATGTCATAAAGGTGTGTGGGCACAGACTGATCACGCAGCATTTATGAGCTTCAAAGAAGAAGAAGAAATGAACCAGTTCAGTGTCGACCTTAGAGTCGTTCTGATACCAGTATCCGTATGCGTCTGATACTGTCCAAAATTTGGTATCAGTGAGTACGCCAGTCTACGCACCGATCTGATTACAGAATTTATTAACCCGGAAAAAAATGTTTAACCGGAAATCAATTCTTCTTCTTCTCTGCTCCAAAACAGCCAGTCACCCTGGAGGTATCATAGCTGCCAACTGGCTACTGCTGTTTTTGGGGAGAGAAGAAGAACTGACTGCAGGTAGTTTGTCATGTGATGATAGGAAACAACAACAGGGCGGAGCTAGTGGAGAGTGTAACAGTAGTCAGAGCGAGGAACATGTAGTAGTGTAGTAAACAGCTGTTAAATAATAATAATAATAACAACAACTATATATCTTTTATCACACTGGTATCGGTACTCGGTATCGGCCAATACTGCAAATTCAGGTATCGGAATCGGTAAAGAAAAAATTGTATCTGAACAACTCGGGTGGACCAGGACCAGGACCAGGACCAGGACCAGGACCAGGACCAGGACCAGGACCAGGTCTGAAGTGGATCCACTGACCTCTTAGCCTCCTCCAGCCTGCAGAGGTACTGATAGGCCACGTTCTGGATCCTCTGTTCATCCATCTGCTCTGCTGTCAGACGCTCATCTGGAACACACACATATATATATATATATATATATACAGTATATAATGATATTGAGATATTCAAATCAGCTCTCGTATAAACATAAAGAAATTTAAGAAAATAGAAATAAAGGAGTAAATAACATGTACATTATGTAAATAATAGTACAATATAAACACAATATACTGTATGTAAAGAAATAAAGTACTAAATTAAAAATAAGAAAATGAGAATATAAAAAATATAAAATAGGTACAAATATTTGCGTTAAGATGTGCAATATATAACATATAGCCACAGTGCAAAAAAGTAAATACAAAATGCTGAAGAAACATCTCTGACATACCTGAGTGTGTGAACAGGTGAGCCCGGGGGGCACAGCCTCGCTTATTATTATTATTATTATTAATAACTATTATTATTATTATCATCATCATTATTGATTTCAACAACCAAACTTCTATATAAAACTTGAACAAGTCAGAGAGACAGAAGACAAATAAACAACTTCCTGTTTCATCACAGTTAGAAAAGATCAGCCATAGAAAACAACACACACTCAGTAACACTCCCTCACCCTTTAGGAACACTTACTATCAAGAACATAGTCATTATCAATAATAATAATCAATAATAAGTAAGTTGCAGCTCTGTTAATATCAATCTGATGTGATATGAATGTGTAAAAATGAAGCATCCAGCCATAAAAACGGTATAACAGTTAAGTAATATTACATATTATAATCAACATATAATCATTAGGCACCATTATAACGTCAGTTGGTCAATAACTACTTAGTGTTAAAGTATTATAAGTGCACATTAACAATAAATAATCCTTAAGTATGCTTCTGTGATGTTTCCTTTAGTGTGAATGAGTTTAATCCAGTAAACACATGATGAAAACATGAACAGATCACAGCAGCAGGTAGAAGATAGAAACTTCAGCTTTATACCAACTAAAGTAGAGAAACTGCAGTTTTTACTCACAGCGTCCGGATGAATCCGCCATGTTGGCTCCGTGTCTCCGTCCTCCGGCGGCTGAATTAACTCTTTATTTATCTTCTCGGTGACTTTATTTAAAATTTCTCCGGTTTTGAATTCGGACCGTAAAAACGTGTAAAACTCGTTTCGGTCTCCGTGTCAAACTGCCCGCTGCTCCTCGGAGCTGCTTCCGGCCTGAAGTTTGAAAAGCTCCCGCCGCTCTCTGATTGGCCGAACGACCAGCCGCTCCTCCCACTGTGGCTTGCCGCGTTGGATTGTGGTCTATGTGTTTTTTTTTTTCCTGTCGTTAAACTAAACACCTACGATAACTTTATTTTATTTTCTTGTAAAAGAATCTCTCACATTAGATGTCTTCGTTACATCGTTTATTTTGTTTATTCTCTTTTTTTTTTTCCTTTTATTTGTTTTCCTCGTCCATCTGTAGTCGTCTCCGTGTTGCCATGGCAACGGAGTCAACTACAGCCAGTCAAGCCAGCCAGCAGTTAGCACATAGCATGATGTTGCTAGCTTCTCCATTAAACACGTCACTTATTACAACATATCAATCTCACATCAGTGATTTGCTATCTGATAATCTACCGGCTCAATATGACGGATATTCATCTTCACCTGGAAACAGTAAGTGCTGGTTCACTGAGTGTTAGCTGCTAACATACTGCTAACACACTGCTAACACATTGCTAAAGGCAGGCTAGCAGTAGCTAATGCTAATAACAGCAGTAGAATCAATAGAAGGAAGTCAAGTTTGTTTATGTAGTGAGACAGTTTCACTTTACTGTATATGCTTTAACTTCATTTATAACAACAACAATGATAATAATAATAATAATAACAATATTACAACTTTATTTATTAAAAAAAACACTTTTTCAGAGCTGGCTTCAGTCTGAGGGCGTCAGAGGTGGAAGAAGTATTTTCATCTTGTACTTCAGTAAAAGTACTAGGCTAATACTACAATGTAGAAATACTACATAGTAAAAGAAGGATACAGAGGTATTAGCATCAAAATATACTTAAAGTACCAAAAGTAAAAGTACACATGATGCAGAATAATCTGTATTATTATTATTATTGGATCATAATTAATTGTTTTAAATTCCATCGTATTTCACTTCCAGCTGTTCTTGTTTTAGCTGATTTGCTTTAAATTGTAATTGTTTTATTTATTCTTCAGGTTTTATTATTTGTACTTTTTTTGTGACATTTTCATGTATGTTTTTTATTTATGTTTCTTGATGTTTATGATGTTATATATTATAAATGAGGTCTCTGCCTCAACATATCTCAGAGTTAAAATAAAGGTTGAATGAATGCTGCAACTGGTAAAGGTGGAGCTCATTATAATAACTTTATATACAGCTGGTAGTTTAATCTAAAATAATACACCAGCATTTAATAGTTGGTTATATGTATTTTTTAATAATCAGAATCTGCAAAATAACTAAAGCTGTCAGATAAATGTAGTAAAAAGTACAATTACCTCTGAGATGTAGTGGTGTAGAAGTAGAAAGTAGAATAAAAGGGAAATACTCAAGTAAAGTATAAGTACCTCAAAATTATACTTGAGTAACTCAAATGTACTTTCACCACTGGTTAAATATGGAGAGACATTTGGATTTGATCGTAAATAATTAGATTTTATTGTAAACAATTATTCATAGATATTATAAACACAAATGAACGAGTGAATCAGTGAATGAGGGACAAAGATAAACTCTAATAAACTAAATAAACATCTTTCTTTATTGTGTGTTGATCTCCAGCCAGACTTCATTATAAAATCTCTTATTTTATATATTTATTCTATCATCTGTTTCTGTGTTGGTGAAAACTGATGAGCGGACTCCTCCAGCAGAGGGCGCTGTTAGCTTAGCATTAGCTTTCAGCTTCACCAACTGACAGCAAACTGGAAGAGGAAAGGTGGTTTTTCAAAATAAATGTGTTTGAAATAGAGTGATCATTTCTCCTTCACAGTAACATAAACGTTTGAGCTTGAAACAGCAGTTGACAAAGAAATATTCACTCAAGAAACATTTAGTAGCTGTTCTGGGGCTTTCGATCACATCCCATGATCTTCACTCAGATCATCAGTAGGTTGGATACCACTAAATGAACCCTGAGGTGAGAAGGTTTTGTCAATATAACATTAAACATACCTTATATTTAATATAATTCAATCATTATTTTTTAGCAATAAAACATTTTCTTTTTATTTATCAGGTAAAAACCTCAAAACACTGGTTGGATTCACTTTATCTGTTGTTGTATGATTCACAACATTTTATATTTTAAAAATATAATCAGTCATTTTAAATGAAATATATTCAATTATTTATAATTTTAGGTCAAATTAAAATGAATGAAATTGAATCCATGTTTGTTTACTGTTGTAAAACTTCACTTTGGATCTCAACAATTTATTATTATATTTATCCTATTTAAATAAACAAACGACTGATCCATCAATCAAAACAATTAGCTGATTATTATTATTAATAATAATAATAATAATAATAATAATAATAAGAAGAAGAAGAAGAAGAAATAATAATAATAATGATTAAACAATACAGGTTTAAGAGGAGACTCATCAGGTTTGATGTCTTCATGTCTCTGTGTGTCTTCAGACTCTGTCCAGGTGAATTGTCGCCCTGTAGGTCCAACATGGCGTCTGATGCGTCTCCTCCAGGTACCGATGAGGTGAAGGTGAGGAGGAGGAGGAGGAGGAGGGAGCAGGAGGTGATGAGGAAGGAGGCTCAGGAGGAGGTGGACATTGAGGAGTTAACGTCTGCTGGTCACAGAGCTCTGCAGGAGGGATGGATTGAAGACGCTCTGAGCTGCTTTAACAACGCTCTGAAGGCCGCACAACAGGTGAGACTGCTGAGTTCAAAGGTCACCAACAGGTGAGACCGCTGAGGTCAAAGGTCACCAACAGGTCAGACTGCTGAGGTCAAAGGTCACCAATAGGTGAGGCCGCTGAGGTCAATGGTCACCAACAGGTGGGACTGCTGAGGTCAAAGGTCACCAACAGGTGAGACCGCTGAGGTCAAAGGTCACCAACAGGTCAGACTGCTGAGGTCAAAGGTCACCAATAGGTGAGGCCGCTGAGGTCAATGGTCACCAACAGGTGGGACTGCTGAGGTCAAAAAATAACAACAGCAAGTAACAGCAGTAGTAATAAGAGTAATAACAACAGTAAGTAACAGCAGTAGTAATAAGAGTAATAACAACAACAGTAGTAACGACAGTAGTAATAAGAGTAGTAATACAGTAAGAGTAATAACAACAGTAGTAACAACAGTAGTAATAAGAGTAGCAATACAGTAAGAGTAATAACAACAGTATTTAAGAATAATAACAACAGTAGAAATAAGAGTAATAACAACAGTAATAACAACAGTAGTAACAGCAGTAGTACTCGCAGGACTCCTAAAACTATTGTGACTGTAGTTAATTACCCATCATGCTCTGCTCCTCCTCAGCTGCAGGACTCTCGGGTCCTCCGGGCCTGTTCCTTTAACCTCGGTGCTGCCTACGTGGAGGCGGGCCAACCTAAGAAAGGTCTGGACTTCCTGCGTCAGGCTCAGCCCGGCCCGAAGGCCGACCGGCTCCCGGACCTCCAGTTTAACCTGGCCCTGGCCCACAATGCACTTGGGCAGAGCCAAGAGGCCGCCGCCTATTTCCTGCAGGCCGCTCAGCTTTACAGATCGCAGGGAGACGGAGGCAGCGAGGGAGATGCCTGCATGGAGATGAGCCGCTGCTACAGCAGAGTACAGGTCAGAACCTGGACCAGGGTCAGAACCAGAACCAGGGTCAGAACCTGGACCAGATGTTAGATGTCAGGTAAAAGGTGTATCAAGGTGTATCAGATGACAGCTGTGTGTGTGTGCGTGCGTTGTAGGACTGGTCTCAGGCGGTTCAGGGATTCCGGCGGGCTGCAGACAGTTACAGAGTGGCAGCCATGTTGGGTTCTGCAGCCGCTGCCCTCAAAGAGGCAGGAAGTCACATGATCCAATCAGATCAGTTCAGCCATGATGACATCATCGGCGTGCTGACAGAGTGTCTGAGTTTGACAGACAGCATCACCGACCCGAGGATTCTGGGTAATCACCTTCATTAACCCTTAAACACACACCTGGTCTGTATCAAGCCGGGATCTATAAATTAGATTAGATTAGATTATATTATATCATATTAGATTAAATTATTTGGATTATAAATTAGATTAGATTAGATTAGATTGATGAACTGTCTGCTGTTGTCCAGGTGAGCTGTACCTGTCAGTGGGCGTGTCTTACTGCCGGCTCAGGTGTTTCCAGGAGGCGGTTCAGTGTTTCCAGCAGGCTCTGGGTCCCAGCTCTCAGCGGCCCCCCCTGCTGGCCAAAGTGCTGCACAACCTGGGAGCCGCTCTGAACTCTGTGGGCCAGTTCACACCTGCTGTGGGCTACCACCGGCTGGCTGCTGGACTCTACGGTCAGTCACCTGTCAATCACCTGTCAATCAATCAGACTCATCACCTGTCAATCACCTGTCAATCAATCAGACTCATGACTTGTGTGTGTGTGTGTGTGTGCGTGTGTGTGCGTGTAGGCTCTCTGGGTTGCCGTGGGGACCAGGCTCGGTGTTTCAGTAACTTGGCGTTTGCCTGCAGTCAGCTGGGTGATGAAGAGGAGGCAGCAGAGAGCTTCATCCTCTCGCTGCAGGGATTCAGAGACACCGGTAACATTAGTAACCTGTCTGTCTGTCTCTACCTGTCTGTCTTTCTCCACCTGTCTGTCTGTCTCCGACTGTCTGTCTCTACCTGTCTGTCTGTCTCCAACTGTCTGTTACCTATCTGTCTCAACCTGTCTGTCTCTCTGTAGAGGACCACCTGGCTCAGGTTCAGGTGTGTGTTACCTGTCTGTCTCCCTGTAGAGGACCACCTGGCTCAGGTTCAGGTGTGTGTTACCTGTCTGTCTGTGCGTAGAGGACCACCTGGCTCAGGTTCAGGTGTGTGTTACCTGTCTGTCTGTCCGTAGAGGACCACCTGGCTCAGGTTCAGGTGTGTGAGTCGTTGGCAGAGTGTTACCTGAAGCAGAGGAAGCAGCAGAAAGCAGTTCAGCTCTACAAACAGGCTCTGGCAGCTCTGTCTCACTGCCAGGTAACAACAACACACCTGTGTGTTAATGTGGAGGTCAGAGGTCACATGTGACAGTGAGATTAACACAATCATTAACTGTTTATTATGTAAGACTGTTTTTAGCAATAATCAATAATCACATGACATATTGATACACAGTTGAGTTCAGCCAATCAGGTTTTACACCAAACATCATTCTGACCAATCACAGCTCTTCTTTCCCTTTCAGGAGAGTTCTGGTGGTGTTCAGGATCGACTGGTGGAGCGTCTGACGGCAGCTCTGAGGCAGAGTCTACAGGTGTGATCACATGACCAACAACACCAAATCACACCTCTGATTAACCAAAACACCAAATCACACCTCCGACTCATCAGAACACCAAATCACACCACCGACTAACCAAAACACCAAATCACACCTCCGACCAACCAAAACACCAAATCACACCTCTGACTAACCTAAACACCAAATCACACCTCCGACTAACCAAAACACCAAATCACACCTCCGTTCCATCAGAACACCAAATCAAACATCCGACTAACAGTAACACCAAATCACACCTCCAACTAACCAAAACACCAAATCACGCCTCCGACTCATCAGAACACCGAATCAGACATCCGACTAACGGTAACACCAAATCACACCTCCGACTAACCAAAACACCAAATCACACCTTCGACCATCCAAAACACCAAATCACACCTCCGACTAACCAAAACACAAAATCACACCTCTGACTAACCAAAACACTAAATCACACCTCTGACCTAATAAAATGAAGTTATCATTAACAGGAGCGAGTCGTACATTTGATGTTGTCCTTATTCATTCATCCCTCCTTTTTCACACTCAGAGGCCACGCCTACTCAGACCACCTGTCGGACAGCTGGTCAGGTAATAGCCAATCTGCTCTCAATGTCACCGTGACACACCTGAGCCAGAACACATCATTTCAGTAGTTTATCAATACTGACCTTGATTGTTGATCAGTTCTGTCTTCATTAATCTGCTCTGTCCTCCTCACAGGAGGAGTGACATCACAGGCAGAGCGTCCAACCAGCTGCCAGACGATCAGAGGGGGGCGGGGCACGGTGAGTCTCACCTGTTCCAGGTAGATACACTACAGATAAACACTAACATTGTGACAACTTTGTTTTCTTTTGCATATTTTCACAATTTAAAACACTAAATGTGTTGCCATGGTAACAGCTGGCTCCCCCTGTGTTAACACATGCTGGTGGCATCGTGACACACGTTACCTGGATTCCCCGCATCACATCCTGTCTGTCTGTGTGGCGGGTCCCTGGCGAGCTAGAGGTGTTAGCTGAGCAGCGCCACATGATGCTATGTGACGCAGTCAAACTAACAGTCAGTGTGTGAACAGGATCACAGCAGGAAGCCTCCAGTAGACAGGAAGCAGCAGAGCATTGTGGGTCAGCAGGGGGCGGAGCCACTGAGGGACCTGAATACATGAGCATGGTACCTGGACTACACAGGTAACACACATATCAATAATATTTATAGAGTATCACAGTTATTGATAAATCAGTTATCAGAGCCAAACAGCTGTTAGCATGAACATCTGTGTCTCTGTGTTTCCAGTTCAGACCAGCTGCAGCACAGTGAGTCACCTGGAACACCTGGTACACCTGGTACACCTGGTACACCTGAGTTCTCCTGGTTCTCTCATGTTCTCCCTCCTCAGCAGAACACAGGAGAACTGTTAATAATGAGATGTTCCATTGAACAGACAGGAAGTGGAGGTGGTGACATACCTGTGTGTGTTTTCAGGTGAGCTGTGGTCGGACAGAGAGAACCCTCACACTGACAGGTAACTGACACCTGCCAATCAAATCTCACCAAAAACTTTTATAAATAAAGATTCAAATAAAAGACGTACTGAACTATTGGTTGTTGTTGTCTTTCAGTGAAACCTCATTGGTCCAGAAGGCAGAGGCCCCGCCCACCAGCTCAGGTGACATCAGAGAGGCCACGCCCCCTGCAGCCAGGTGGAGGTCTCGGTTCTGTTCGCTGATGTAGACTCACCTGTAGACCTGGAGTTGGCGAGTGATTGATAGCTGCCTCCGTTGAATGAACAGCCAATAGGAACTTTAAACCACCTGCTGTTACCACGTCAACCACAGGTGTCAATGCAGTAACAAGGAAGTCTGAAGGATTCTATCTCACCACCTGTTTTCTCTCTGCAGTAAAAACTGTCTCAGGATCAGATTTAACTTCCTGCTGAATCATCAAATATTTAATTCTGCTGATCAGGCACGATTCTCTCACACACACACACACACACACACACACACACACACACACACACACACACAAAAACACACACACACAAACACACACACACACACACACACACACTGTACACTCATGCAGTAGCTCTTCCTTCATGTTTCCCTGTTAGACGGCAGGAAGTCTCCTGGATGGTCAGAATGATGACGATATAATAAAGAATAATAATAATAATATGATCATTAGGACGTTTAGAACGTCCAGAATGTTGAGAACGTTCAGACAGCGAAGTTTCGGTTTGACTTTTTTTATTTGAGTTCAAACAAAAACGCAGGAAGAGAAAAATATGAATTAATTAATAATATTAATTGTGATAATAATAAACATTCTAATAGAAACACACAGTAACCAGCTGTTATAGCAGGAGACTGATTGATTGATTGATTGATCATTAATCACAAACATGAGGATTTAATCAGCAGGAAACTGAACCTGGATCAGCAGCAGAAACACACACACACACACACACACACATATCCACGCACACACACACCCACACACACACACACCCTCTCAGCCTCACGGAGCTCCTCCTCCCTGCGCTGCAGTCTGAACGTTTCTCTCCAGAAGCTGCTGCAGTCAACCGGAACCTGAACTGATCCAGATCAGACCTGGTTCTGTTCATCAGATCTGGTTCTTCAGGGTTCTCTGTGGGTCCTTGAACATGAGGAGGAGAACCAAGCGGTCCGACCCGAGGAGGAGAACCACTCAGAGCTGCTGATCAGGTAAAAGACTCTTTCACAATAAAAGCCTCACTGTCAGACAGAACAGAAGCTCATCAGTTTGATGATCAGTTATCAATAACTAGAGGACACTGATTGATGTTTATTATAGATCAATAACTGTGAAACATATCTTCTCTGTATTCTTTTATGTTTTAAAGTTGATTAATTAATTTAATGATTAGAGATTTTCTCTGTTTAAACTGCTGAAGGTGTTTTATTGATCTGATCAGGTTTTTATTGATCTGATCAGGTGTTTTTATTGATCTGATGAGGTGTTTTTATTGATCTGATCAGGTTTTTATGGATGTGATCAGGTTTTTATTGATTGATTTTTACCAGATGTCACCTGTGGACAGTAACTAAGTACTGAAGTACTGTTTGGTTTATTTCCATCATTGTTCACCAACATTTATTAAGACTGTTAACGTCATTAAGAAATATTAGAAAATAAAAACTAAGATAAAAAAGTAACAACGTTCTACTTCAACCATGTTGAGTATTTTTCATTTCCTGTTACTTTATACTACTACTACTACTACGTATACAGACAGTAAACAGATATTTGTTGACTGTTGACTTTGTAGAATCACAAAAACCCCTTCGAGTCCTGAAAGTCTTATTTTCTTAAAACGGTGAGGTCATTTCCTGCCAGCAGCTCTCAGTAATTAATTAACACTTAACAATAATAATTAGCACAAATACGCTATTCTTTAACTTTAACTTCTTTAACAGCAGCACGTTGACACAGTTAGAATAAATAATAACTGGTATAGAAACAAAGACTGGGATGGTTTATAATAACATCATGAGGTGTCAGCATAACGACTTTACTGTGACTCACAGGGACACGTCAGCCAATCAGGGGAGGGGGGATGGGCCTGCTGGTCTGCAGAGGGAGGAGGAGGTTGCCAAGGTGACAAGAACACACGCACACACACACACACACACACACACACACACATACACACACAGATCAGGTTACAGCACAGAGCTCTGCAGTTATTTTTGGCAGCAGGGTTTGTGTGTGTGTGTGTGTTTGTGCGTGTCTGTATCAATGTCAGAATAATCAATATCACATGAATATTAATTTGATAGATAATTCTTTGTTTCAGGTATAAACTTTTACAGAATTGTATTTTCCTGCTTTTATTCTGAAGGACCCGTACATGTGATTAACTGATCACTGATCAATGATCAGTGATCAATGATCATTGATCACTGATCAGAACAACATTGACAACATGAACTCACTGATGAACCAGTGGATGTGTTAACGAGCTCTGAACAGGTGAAATAGTCGACAGCTGACTCTTCATTGGTCGGTGTGAATCAGTTACCGTGGTAACCACTCGGGTTCTTTAACAAGACTCTTATCTCTGATCTTTAATCAGCGCTGACGGACAGGAAGTGTCTGTCACAATAAGAGCTGACGGACGGTTGGCTGGTAGATAAACGCAGACAGAAAGGTGGTCAGCAGGCGTCCAATCAGAGCGCAGCAGGTGATTCTGCTTCAGTCAGAAAGGAACAGATAAAACCAGAAACACCTGCTGACATGCTGTTGTTAGAGGTTAGAGGTTAGCTCAGTGGTTCTCAACCGGGGGCGCCGGACCACCGGGGGAGTCACATGATACGTTCCAGAGGTCACAACAACAAGAGAAGAAGAAAAAAACTCTTTGGCTGTTTCGACTTTTGTTTTCATGGTGAAATATTGGACGGTTTTCATTGTCAGGTGTCTGAAAACTGTTGAATGTTAAATGAATGTTTGGTGATGTTTTAGTGTTGTACCTCAGAGACAAAGACACCCTTCACACCTGGTATTAAATGTGTTTTGGGTGATCGGATAGTTCTTGACCACATGAGTGTAGTACAGGTGTAAATGTACTGAAACACGTTGAGGACAGATTGTGATCCGATCAGCCAAACCACCTCCAGAGGTGGACAGGGACATGTCGTGACCACAGACTGTTTATAAAGACGGCGACAGGCAAAAACCAAGATGGCGACGGGCAAAAAACAAGATGCCGACGGGCAAAAACCAAGATGTCGGGGGGCAAAAACCATGATGGCGGCAGCCAGAAACCAAGATGGTGATGGCCAAAAACCAAGATGGCTTCGGCAAAAAACCAAGATGGCGACAGCCAAAAACCAAGATGGCGACGGCCAAAAACCAAGATGGAGACGGCCAAAAACCAAGATGGCGACGGCCAAAAACCAGTGAGAGAGCAGCAGTAATGTAAAGTTATTGAACTGCTTTAAATAAAAGTATTTCTCTGCATTCAGAAGAACATCCATTCATTCATGCAACACAATATGACATCATCCAGTAAGACTCTACGTTGGCCAATAAAAATAGATGCACATATTCCTGGTGGAGGACTGTTTACCCCACAGTTGCCGTGACAACAGATAAAATAGTCTCTGTGAGATCAAACTGATCTGAAACATGTTGAACTGATCAAACACTCACAACCTTCTTCTTCTTCTTCTTCTTCTCTGCAGGATGTCAGGTAACTGGTCATCACTGGCCCCACCCACCAGCTCTGTGGCCACGCCCCCTTCGAATACCTCCCAATTCCCCCCTCTCACAGACTGGGAGGCTCCCAGCTTCACCCGGGCCGCTCAGTTCCGTGTCGGAGCCACCTTCGTCCTCTTCCTGTTCGCCGCCTGCAGTAACGTCGCCTTATTGGTCAGCGTGTGGCGTGGGCGTGGCCGGCGGCTGGCGTCTCACCTGCGGCCGCTGATGCTCAGCCTGGCGTCGGCCGACCTGATGATGACGTTCGTGGTGATGCCTCTGGACGCGGTGTGGAACGTGACGGTGCAGTGGTACGGAGGAGATGCGCTCTGTAAGCTGCTCTGCTTCCTGAAGCTGTTCGCCATGCACGCCTCCGCCTTCATCCTCGTCGTCATCAGCCTGGACCGTGAGCACGCTATCCTGCACCCACTGGACACTCTGAGTGCGCACTGCAGGAACCGACGCATGCTGCTGCTGGCCTGGAGCCTCAGCCTGCTGCTCGCATCACCACAGGTAACACATGACCCCAGGTAACACATGACCACAGGTAACACATGACCACAGGTAACACGTGACCACAGGTAACACATGACCCCAGGTAACACGTGACCACAGGTAACACGTGACCACAGGTAACACGTGACCCCAGGTAACACGTGACCCCAGGTAACACGTGACCACAGGTAACACGTGACCACAGGTAACACGTGACCACAGGTAACACATGACCCCAGGTAACACATGACCACAGGTAACACATGACCACAGGTAACACGTGACCACAGGTAACACATGACCCCAGGTAACACATGACCACAGGTAACACGTGACCACGGGTAACACGTGACCACGGGTAACACGTGACCACGGGTAACACGTGACCACGGGTAACATGTTACCCGTGGTCATGTGTTAGCACTACCGCAGCTGCAGTTACATGTGCGCATGTGTTATACCCTATGACCCGTGTCCCAGCCTCTTTCAATAGGCCTTGAACCAAGATGGAGACAGCCAAAAAATAAGATGGCGATGACCAAAAACCAAGATGGTGACGGCCAAAAACCAAGATGGTGACGAGCAAAAACCAAGATAGTGACGACCAAAACCCAAGATGGTGACAACCAAAAACCAAAATGCGACGGCCAAAAACCGAGGGAGACGGCCTAAAACCAAGATGGTGACGACCAAAACCCAAGATGGTGACGACCAAAAACCAAAATGCGACGGCCAAAAACCGAGGGAGACGGCCTAAAACCAAGATGGTGACGGCCTGAAACCTTGAAACCTCCAACCTCCTCTGTTGAACAGTTGGAAGTTCAACAGCAGTTTGAAGGAAAGAAGAAGAACATCAGTAACAGCTGGTTACTAACTCTACTACACTACTGTGTGTCTACAGATTATAAGAACCGTCTCTTCTTCAGCTGCTGAATATTTCATCCAGCAGAATATTTAGGAGGCAGCTGGGAGCTTTACATGAGTGTGTGTTTAATATTGATATGTAATATTAATATTTATGAGATGATAATCTTCTGAGCTGCACTGAAGGACAAAGTGAAGGTGAAGAGATCTGTGATTATAGAAGAGATTACATCGCTGCACGTCATCTACACATTATTATCCATATTATTATTATGATAATTATTATTATTACGATAAAGTCTTGCTGCTCTCTGGTCCAGGAGAAAGTTCCTCCATCAGGTGAAAGAACATGAAATCCCTGCAGGAATGTTCTGGTTTCTGATGGAGAGATTAAACCTCCTGCTGTTAGCTCGGGCTAACTGCTCCCCTTGGTTTCTATAAGGAATGCTAACAATGCTAAGAGGCCCCCAGCTGGAAACAGAGCTGAAAAAAACGGTTTAGTTTCACAGCAGAAACAGTTAAACAGGAACTAAAAACAGCATCACGTACAATAAATAACTAAAACTCTAGAATATAATATTACATTTGTCCTGTTGTTATTCGGTTGATCAGTGAGAATCCTCCGTCTGTCTCCATCCAGCTGTTCATCTTCCGGGCGATCAGGGTGGAGGCCGCGGACTTCACTCAGTGTGCGACGCACGGCAGCTTCAGCCGCCGCTGGCAGGAAACCGTCTACAACATGTTCCACTTCACCACGCTGTACGTCGTACCCCTGCTGGTGATGAGCTGCTGCTACAGCCGCATCCTGCTGCACATCCACCTGCAGCACCTGAGAAACAAAGGTAAGACACACCTGTAACACACCTGTAACACACCTGTAACACACCTGTACAACACCTGTACGTCCTGCTGCACATCCACCTACAGCACCTCAGAGACAAAGGTAAGACACACCTGTACAACACCTGTAACACACCTGTAACACACCTATAACACACCTGTAACACACCTGTAACACACCTGCAACACACCTGTAACACACCTTTAACACACCTGTAACACACCTGTACATCTTGCTGCACATCCACCTGCAGCACCTGAGAGACAAAGGTAAGACACACCTTTAACACACTGACAGTATGACATCACTGACAGTGTGACATCACTAAAGGAGCCCCTCCCCCTCTCAGCAGGTGAGTCGTACCTGCGTCGCAGCGGTACCGACATCATCCCGAAGGCCCGGATGAAGACCCTGAAGATGACGTTGGTCATCGTGTTGTCCTTCGTGGTGTGCTGGACGCCGTACTACCTGCTGGGGATCTGGTACTGGTTCCAGCCCGACATGCTGCGCGTCACACCTGAGTACGTGCACCACGGCCTCTTCGTGTTCGGGAACCTGAACACCTGCTGCGACCCCGTCATCTACGGCTTCTACACGCCGTCCTTCAGGGCCGACCTCGCCGCCTGCTGCCGCAGGACGAAGAGCGACGCTTCGCCGCGATATCCGAACCAACTGTCCGCCAGGCAGGGTCCTCACAGCGGGGAGCACGAGGCGGACCCCGCCACCAACAACCAGGCGGGAGACTGACCAATCAGAGGACAGGAGTTAACGATGTCACATTAACACTGTCAGAGTGTGAAAACCTGAAGTGGATCAGCTGAAGGTGGATCAGGACTCTGAGTCTGTCAGCTGGATCAGGACTCTGTGTGCCCCCCTGGTGGATAAAAACCACCTCCTGCCGCTTTAACAGGACGATAACGTCTTTATTATGATTCTATTGGAAGACTTCAATTAATTTAGGAGCTTTTATTGATTGATTTATTAATTTCATTCTCATATTTATCGTCAGTCATTTGATCAAATGAAAGTGAATCTGTTTCTTTTTCACGTTAAAGAGGAAGTTAACTTCCTGTAACTCTGATCTTCACTGGTCTGGCTGCAGTGATGTCACAGTGTACTCCAGTACACCTCGACATCACTATTTGGTATATACAGTATATATATATATACATACATATACATGTTGTGTATATAACTCTGGTCTAAGCACGTCTATATGACCAGGTGAGTGACTGCAGCCGTCGGATGATAACCGTCCTGTAGGAGCAGACAGACACCTGACGTGGTCGACCTCTGACCTCTGTGTTACAACACACATTCTGAACCTGGTGGTATATAACAGCCAATCACAGCTGTCCACACTGATGTCAGCTGACTGTTTACATGATGTCATCATCTGTTTTTCTTCTGGTATGAAATATGAATGTAGATAATTAACACGCTGACTGTCTGATGTCACACAATGATGTCACTATGAATCGATGAGGTCAGAGCTGAGAGCCAATCAGCAGCTGCGGAACTGAACTCTGAGCACTTCACAATAAAAGCCTATTACAGTTTAATATTTTGAATATTTATGAATGGATCTGTAAATAATTTAACTAAATAAATAATAATAAATACACTGTGTCTGAGGTCTAGATATCTCTGCTACACAACACACAGACATCTTTGACTCAACACTGTAACCTCCTCACATTCTGCTGATAACATTAATTTATTTACAATTTAAATGAAAATTCTGGCCACATCTTACACAAAATAAACATAAATAATTAATAAAATAAAATAATATAGAGAAATTAAAAAAATGAAAACATCCGTCAATTAACTGCAAATAAAAACTTTTTTATATTGTTTTTATTACCGCTGGAGTTTTTTATGAAGTGACTTAAATCCAGTTATGGTGTGAGAAGGTTGCCTCTCTCCCTCTTTACAATAGGTCCTGTTCCCCAAAGTCTGTTTAATTATTATTTTTGCTCCAGTGTTTCAGTTTATTTGATGACATGCATTTGTTTGGTTACTCTGTTTTCTGGGTTCAGATGATTTCTGTAGTTCTGTCTGTGATGTTGTAGATCAGCAGCTCAATCAAGCAGAGTGTCAACAGGTTTACCTCATTAAGTCTCAGCAGGTCTCAGGAGAACGACAGCTGAGACCTGCTGACCTTCTATAATAGTGCTAATAATGCTCATTAGTATGGATGGGTGTCCATAGATAGACTGAGACATCAGCAGTAACTTAGAGATCTCATGTTAATGGTCTGTTCATTATTCTGTGTCATATGGATGCTGGCTCAGTTTAGATCACTGTAGACTCACCTGGGCAGGTAGGTCAGGTAGCTGGGCTGAGGAGGGAGGAGGAGGAGGAGGAGGAGGAGGAGGAGGAGAGGGAGGCAATTTGCTGTTTCTTTTGTTCGGAGTTCTTTTGATTCAGATTAAATGTTTTATTGAAAATCCCAGGTTTCATTTTTGCCCTTTCTTTCAGTAATCTTTTTTTGCTCTACTCCTGCTGATCGACCTGCTTCTTCAACATCTCTCTTCAAGGTCTTCTGATGACAAACCGCCTCATCTGCCCTTTATTATAAATCTAGATAATTAATGATGAAAATAATAATTAGTGTCAGATGGTTGCTGTTGAGTGAAACCTGGAAACAAACAAAGCTTCAGTGTTTCATGATGAATCAATAAATAACAAGACGTCTGTTTTCTATTCAGGTTTATTTGGTTTTCATGTGTCGAAACATCAGAAAGGAGAACAGACGGTGAAACGTTTCAAAACCACAAAAGAAGAATTCATCAGTGAAACTCGACAGCGAGGACTTTAAGGACGGTAACAACCATACCTCATTCAAAAACTGTCTAATTTAACTCTTCAGGTGTTGATCTTTTCTTCATGTTTCTGTCTGTTCGGTTTAAAAAGCAGTTTAAAGCTTTGGGATGCTTTTTTTTTTTTTTTTTTAAATGACACATTAATGAAATTAAAAGGTTTTGAGAGAAAAGAAATCAGAAATATTAAAGCATCACTTTTCTCATTGGTTCTAGCTTCAGTCTCTACGATCTCTACGTCTTAGTTTTAGTTTCTACAGTGTGTTGACAGGCGGAGGAAGTCTGACTTTAATCTAATAATCAGGTTTTTATATAAAATAACACTGAACATCTGTGTAGAATATGGCTTAGAAATCACATGTATGGCTTATTATTAAATATGGCTAATCGTCGACTCGACCTTCAGCTGAAAACACGACATTTCTTAAATTCTACAAACATTTTCACATCATTCAACTAACAAAAAGAATCAGAAAAAGTCAAACAATAGAAAAACAGGCGGCTAAAATGGTAATAATCATAATATTATTAGCAATAATAATAAACATTTTAAATGCTCTTTTTCACAGGTTTTCATTTTGGCAGAATTTCCTCTTCACCGCCGAACGGCAGCTACGGAAAAATAAGAATGAACTGAAAGAAGAAAGTTCTAGAAAAAGAACAGCAAACATTATTATAAACATTTTAGTTTGTTTTATATTTTATATTAACACTCCGACCCGACAATGACCTTTGACCCCTGACCCCAAGGTTAACTGCAGGAGCAGAGGGAGGCTGAGACTCCATGAGACTGGACATGACTCAATGTGCCTCGTCACGACTCGAGACTCGACCTAACTCAACTTAACTTGACGATACTCAACGTAACTCCACGTGAGAGCACGACTTGATCCGATGCGTCAGATCGACGGGACTCGACGGGACACGATGGGACTCTGTGAGTCTAACGGAAGTGACTCAAGTTGTCTTGTGACTCGATGGGACTCGATGGGACTGTGAGTCGAACTAAAGTGACACAAGTTGACTTTTGACTCAACGGGACTCAACGGGACTTGGCGGGACTCAACGGGACTCGACGGGACTCGGCGGGACTCGGCGGGACTTGGCGGGACTCGGCAGGACTCGATGGGACTCTGTGAGTCCAAATAAAGTAACTCAAGTTGACTTTTGACTCAATGGGACTCGGCGGGACTCGACAGGACTTGATGGGACTCTGTCAGACGAACTGTAGTGACTCAAGTTGACTTTTGACTCGACGGGACTCTGCGGGACTCGACAGGACTCGATCGGACTCTGTGAGTCGAACGGAAGTGACTCAAGTTGACTTTTGACTCGACGGGACTCGACAAGACTCGACGGGACTCGACGGGACTCGACAAGACTCAACGGGACTCGACGGGACTCAACAGGACTCGTTAATTTGCTCACAAACTCAAACATAACGAGCAGAATTTGAATTCTGAAAAAAATTGAGTATTTTAGAGTACTGTAAATGTCCTCTGGGTCTCGGGGTCTTGGGGTTTTGGGGTCTCAGGGTCTTGGGGTTTTGGGGTCTCGGGGACACTGTCAGTATCAGAGACAGAAGCTGTAAAGACATTCAACCACATATTGTGGCTCTGAACACAAAGAACTGAGGTCATATTTCAGAGTAGTTCTGGAGCTTTTGGTCAAAGTGTCTCTCTATCATTCGTTATTTGGCTCTTTTAAACTCATCCTGACACACGGAGCTCTTCCTGTTACAATATATGAAAATATATATTCACTTCTCCTCTTTCCAAAGTGTTTATCTGAATTATAAAATGTGAAAGTGAGTATTTCTTTTGGTTTTGTTTGTTCTTCGACTCTGGAAACAGGAAGCAGAGTGAAAACAAACAGTTTGAACAGAAAACGGTGAAAAACTATTTTTCTCTTTGGACGTTGTTCAGCTCGTTCTTAAAGAATATTTGGACGTTTTGCTGAAACTCTACAGAAAGCTGCTGTTCATCTACCAGAAAGCACAGAAATTACTTTCAGACATTATAAGACATTATAGGTCAATTTAAACATAGTGGACGAGGCTGCAGACGCCTGGTGACAGGAAGTGACCGCCTCTGCAAAAATAAAACACTTTCATTAAAACTCGGGACAGAAAAGGGCCGAGACGTCCCGTTCTGAGACGTCCAGAGTGTCCAAACTTTCCTGGTTGACCTGTTTGTTGACGCTGAACTCCTCCACGTTTCTTCTCAGGTGAGACGTCTGCAAAGGAGGAGGCGTCACCGTGACGACGAGGACAGACACTTCCTGGGCGTCTCCGTGACGACCAGGACAGACACTTCCTGTTTACAGACCTCAGTCGGTCCGCTTCAAACAATCAAACGTCTCCTCTGCAACTCAGGTACAGGTTCAACGGCTCCAACATCTCCAGTGAGCTTCAGGACCCAAACGGTTCAACAGATCATATTCTAGTGGTGGAGGACCTGGATCAGGTTTTTGGACTTTTGAAGATCTGGACTATGATGGGTTATTGAGCTCAAGTCGGAAATCTAGAAGCTAACAGTCCTGCCCTGTAATATCATACTGAAGTTATTTATCTGTGGAGGATAAGATCTGGATCAGGTCTCTAGAGCTGTGGTTCATTATTGGGCCGGTTTATACGACCATTAATATGAGACCATGGCAGTTAGGTTAGGTCTCCGGACTGTTGAAGGTCAGTTACTGGACTCTAGAGGATGATCTCTATGGCGGGTTCTCTTTGGGGGACTTTTGGGAAGCTGAGGATTTAGGAAGTTGTTGGACTCTAGAAACCTAGAACCTCCAGAAGGTTCAATATTCTGGAGTTCTCAGACTGTTAAAGAGCTGGGACCCTGTGCTGTGCAAGGTAACAATAGTTAGGTCAGGTCTGGACTGCTGAAGGTCAGTTACTGGGCTCTAGAGGCCGATCTCTATGGTGGGTTACTCTTTGGGGAAGCTGAGAATTTAGGAAGTTGTTGGACTCTAGAAACCTACAACCTCCAGAAGGTTCAATATTCTGGAATTCTGGAGCAGTATTTTGGACCTTGAAAGGTAAGACACTGTTGTGATGGAAGAAGACTTTGTGCAGGTTGTTCTGCTGTAGAGGATAAGATGTTAAAGCTCAGGACTATGGGCAGTTGTGGGCCTCTAGAAACTCTACGACGGGTCCCTCGGCTGTAGAAGCTGAGAACTGAGAAAGTTGTTGGACTCTAGACACTACGACCTTCAAAGCTCAGGTCTGGAGCAGGAGTTTGGACCTTAAAACCTAAGACATGGTAGAGATAAAATAAGAGTTTGTGCACATTGGTATTCTGCTGCAAAGGATGAGATCTGGGGAAGGTTTTGGACTGTTAAAGGTCAGGACTAAGGTTCACCTCCAGAGGATTTTTAGATCCTGAATGCTCAAATCTGGAGCAGGTTTTGCACCTCAGAAGGTATGATGCTTGTGTAGGTGACTGAATCTTTTGAAACTAAGATCTAAAACAGGTTTCTGGGCCCTGGAAGCAGCACTGGAGAAAGTTGTTTGAGTCAGACAGGAAGTGGTTTCCCTCTGCGAGCTTCTCTTTGAGGAGGACTTCCTTCGAAGGACCGGGCCATCATTGGAGGGTTCAGGTGAGCAACATTCAGAGTTCAAAGGGTTTCTGGGTGACGGTCCGGCACAGGACATCACCATTGGTAGAAAAAGGTAGAAAAATGGCTAAGTGGCCCCAGAGGAGGCTTTTGGTTTTGAGGTAGGTTAGCTTGACCAGCAGCAGGAGGCTAACGGTCGCCTGAAGCTCAGGCGTTTGCCGTTCAACCCGAGGTAGCTCTCTTTGGAGGTAAAGAGTTTGGTTGAGGAGTCACAGGGGGGGGGGGGGGGTTGGGGTGAACAACCAGCGGACTGTGGGCTTCCTCTACATCCTGACCTGAGGCGAACTTGGTGAGACAAACAAACACTAAAAGGCTAAAGCAGCGCAGAGGAGAGTCCTCTACAGTCACCTGCTGACCAGAGAAATAATACTCCCTTTGGTTCTGGGCCTCAGAGGACCAACCAACGGTGGATTCTCTGAGGACCCGGTCTCTGGTCAGACCGGTGGAAGGCCTCATCGTCATCGACGGTGACAAACTCAAAATGACCCCAAACTGAAGGAAAAAGGTTTTGGTTTTCAACAGGAAGCATCCAGGACACCACGACGGTGACGTCAGCATCTGATACCACACGGAAACCAGCCGGAGTCACGAGATCACCGGCTCCAAGTTTTAAAGATCCAATCAGAAAAATTCAGCTTTGGTTTCAATCAGGAATTGGAGTCAAAGCACGTGGACATCTGTGAAGTATCTCGTGGTGTATTTTGTGTAATTTCATGGTGTTGTGAAGTATTTTGTGGTATTTAGTGGTGTTGTGAAGTATCTTGTGGTATTTTGTGGTGTTGTGAAGTATGTCGTGGTGTTGTGAAGTATGTCGTGGTGTTGTGAAGTATGATGTGGTGTTGTGAAGTATTTCGTTCCCCTGTGGTATTAGATGCTCTCTGAATGTTCCTCAGACAGACTCATCATCTCAATAATCTCAGTCATTCATAAAGGCTGAAGTGGCTGTAAGGCTGCCAGGAGGAGAGGAGGCGACCACAGGCTGGAGTTCAGGAGGAGGAGGAGCAGGAGGAGGAGGAGGAGGAGGAGGAAGGAAGGAAGGAGAGGAAGAGGAGGTGTGGTGTTTTATCCGGTGCCTGTGCCGGGCTGGAGGGGCGGAGTCGGTTCAACCATGACCATCACTGGAGGAGGGGCGGAGTCACATCTCTGTGGGCGGAGCAGACAGGAACACTGTTAGATAACGTGATGGTGTCCTCTGCTGAGACTGGTAGGGACCAAACTACCAAAATAAGAGCCCTGTTGTTTGACGGACATCTTCCTGTTATGTATTTAACAATTTATTAAAGTTAGTTGTTCTGTAATCGTCTGAGAGCAGGTTTAATGTTTTCACTAAAGAAATATCACTTTGTTAATGTGACGTTTTATATAAACCTCTTTCCTGTTAGTAACCATGATGAGGTATTTAGTGGGCGGAGCGTTAAGTGGAGGCAGAATAATTCTCTGATCACGTAAGTTAACGCTGTCTAGCAAGTATTGTTGGCTTGTTTTTTTAACAATGGCTGAAGAAAATACTAGTTTCTCTCTATATACTGTCACTCACTCTCCAGAATCACCAGTGTTAGTTGAGAAAGTTAACATGAACCAATGGGACAAATGTCTGTCTCCAGAACTGGCTAGTTAGCTAGCTAGCTTGTCTGGAGACTAACAAGCTAGCTAGCCAACGCCTGCTCTCCTCCCGGTGAAGTAGTCTCCTAGCAGCGAGGAGTGAGGCAGAGGGACCGTGACCCAGCGCTGTCCGCGGTTGGGCTCATTTTCTGCAGCATGGTGGAATTAGCAAGGTAGCTAGCTAACTAGCCAGTCGCTAAATGAGTAAAATTTAACAATTTAACAACTTCAGAGTCAGGTTTAGGTTCAAATAGAGGCGGTCGGTTGGAGTTAGAGGTGAGGGGATGCATGATGTCACTGAGGGTCCTCACAAGTACAGAAGTCCACCATGTGTGTGTGTTACCTGGCTCAGCTCGATGCTCTCAGGTGTGTGACCTTTAGCACCTCTGACACCATTCAGGGTGGGCGGAGTCTCCCAGCTCGCTGACTTCCTGCAGAAGAAACTGAAGCCAGAGCACAGTGAGGATGATGACATCATCAGGTGGTGATGATGGTGATGAAGATGATGATGATGATGAAGGCCTTACTTGCGTTTGTATCCCAGCAGGACGAAGAGCAGGCAGCAGAGGATGCAGGCGAGGCCGCTGTGAACGCCGACCAGCAGCGTTGACATGGAGGCGTGAGACTGATCACAGTTACAGCTCGGACCAGCTGTTGGAGACAACACACACCATGTTAAACTGGTTCCACTGGTTTCAGAGGTCACAGAGAGGTCAGAGGTCATGGTGAGGCTCCTACCTGCTGCAGTGTTTCCTCCGTCAGTCAGAGACACAAGGCGGCGGTTGGACAGACCGTCTCCGTTCCCGTTAAACGCCAGCAGCTGGATCTCATAAACTGCTGCCGGCTCTGCAGGAAGGAAACCAACAGTTGAACAACTAGCTTAGCATAAACACAGCTAGCATACTCAGTGTGGTTTATAGCTTGTTGACATTAACAAAATTTAGCATATCCAGCATTGTGTTAGCTGTTTATAGGTAGCAAATGTTATGACAACTACTGTACATGATATATATTATCATATATATTATTATTTTAATTTAGGAGCATTCTCACATTATTCCAAGATGGCTACCTCACTATTAGCATCGTCGTCATACCATTTAAAAAGCCTAAATTAGCAACTTGTTGAGTTACATGTGTGTTTATCCAGATAAAATTAAAATTATGTTTATTCATTAGCAGAATTAATAATATTTCCGTCTCAGAATCACAATGAGGTTGTTAGTACAGTGAACGTGGCATTATACCAGGAAATCTAGTTTGGCCTAGCTTAGCACAAAGACTGGAAGCAGGGGGAAACTACTAGCCTTCCAACGACTACAAAGTATTCCTTAGCATTTTATTTTATGCTAATCAACAATACTATAGGCTATATGATGATATGTTAGCGTCAGGCTAAAGTTTTGAAGTGCTTGTTGTACTGTTCCTTTAACTGACCCAGGTGGGAGATGGTGTGGGTGTTGATGTGTCCTGGGAAGGTCTCCTGCCCCTGGACATCTGGGTTGGAAACCCCGCGGTACTCCAGTCTGAAGCCTTCCAGCTTCCCGGGCTTACTGGGCAGCTCCCAGTACACCTGCATGGCCGTCTGGTTCAGGACCTTAGTGAAGAAACTGGGAGGACTGGGAACTGTGGGACAGACGGAGACAGATGGAGACAGACTGTGGTTACCTGGGGAACTAACGTTCATGGTGGACAGTGCTTAAGGCGTTTAACGTGGACGTAGCCTACCGCCGCCCTGCGTGGTAGTAGTGATGGCGTTGGACTGCTGGCTTCCTCCCAGAGCGGAGTAGGCCTTCAGGTAGATGGAGTAGGTGGTGGCTGCTTCCAGGTTGTTGAACTCATGACTGAAGGTGGTCTTACTGACGGCCTCCTGCAGCTCCGCGCTGTCTGGCTCTGAGGAGGTCAGAGGTCAAAGGTCAGAGGGAACAACAAACACAGGTCAGAGTCTGGTTGAACCTGATCTCCGGTCAGTCCCTTACCCCCCAGGCGTCTGATGTGCAGGACGTATCCTATAATCTGCTGGCTGACGTGCTCTGTGGGCTGTTCCCAGGTCAGCTGCAGGCTGCTGGCGCTGAGGGGCGTGGCCTGGAGGCCGGCGGGGGCCTCGGGCAGCTCGGGCCCCTGGCTGATGGCGAGGCGGGCGCTGGCCTGGTTGGTGCCGGCGCTGTTCTCCGCTATGCACTGATAGATGGCCTCGTCCTCGGGGGTGATACGGGTGATGGCCAGAGTCCTGCAGGGGGGGACAGAGAGAGACGCTTCCTCTCACATACTGGTCTCTAGTCCAGCATGATACTGGTCTGTAGTCCAGCATGATACTGGTCTCTAGTCCAGCATGATACTGGTCTCTAGTCCAGGATGATACTGGTCTGTAGTCCAGGATGATACTGGTCTCTAGTCCAGGATGATACTGGTCTCTACTCCAGGATGATACTGGTCTCTAGTACAGGATGATACTGGTCTCTACTCCAGGATGATACTGGTCTGTAGTCCAGGATGATACTGGTCTCTAGTCCAGGATGATACTGGTCTCTACTCCAGGATGATACTGGTCTCTACTCCAGGATGATACTGGTCTCTACTCCAGGATGATACTGGTTTCTACTCCAGGATGATACTGGTCTCTACTCCAGGATGATACTGGTCTCTAGTCCAGGATGATACTGGTCTCTACTCCAGGATGATACTGATCTCTAGTCCAGGATGATCCTGGTCTCTACTCCAGGATGATACTGGTTTCTACTCCAGGATGATACTGGTCTCTACTCCAGGATGATACTGGTCTCTAGTCCAGGATGATACTGGTCTCTACTCCAGGATGATACTGATCTCTAGTCCAGGATGATCCTGGTCTCTACTCCAGGATGATACTGGTTTCTACTCCAGGATGATACTGGTCTCTACTCCAGGATGATACTGGTCTCTAGTCCAGGATGATACTGGTCTCTACTCCAGGATGATACTGATCTCTAGTCCAGGATGATCCTGGTCTCTACTCCAGGATGATACTGGTTTCTACTCCAGGATGATACTGGTCTCTACTCCAGGATGATACTGGTCTCTAGTCCAGGATGATACTGGTCTCTACTCCAGGATGATACTGATCTCTAGTCCAGGATGATCCTGGTCTCTACTCCAGGATGATACTGGTTTCTACTCCAGGATGATACTGGTCTCTACTCCAGGATGATACTGGTCTCTAGTCCAGGATGATACTGGTCTCTACTCCAGGATGATACTGATCTCTAGTCCAGGATGATCCTGGTCTCTACTCCAGGATGATACTGGTTTCTACTCCAGGATGATACTGGTCTCTACTCCAGGATGATACTGGTCTCTAGTCCAGGATGATACTGGTCTCTACTCCAGGATGATACTGATCTCTAGTCCAGGATGATCCTGGTCTCTACTCCAGGATGATACTGGTTTCTACTCCAGGATGATACTGGTCTCTACTCCAGGATGATACTGGTCTCTAGTCCAGGATGATACTGGTCTCTAGTCCAGGATGATACTGGTCTCTGCTGATGTTCTTACGTGTTCCCGTTGGTGAGCTTGACGTTGCCGCTGGGCGTCAGCAGTTTTCCGTTCTTCAGCCAGATGAGATGCGGCTCCGGAGCGCCGGACGCCGTACAGCTGAACACGGCACTGCCCCCTGCTGGTCTGGAGACGGACTGAGGCCACTGGACGAACTCTGGAGGAGCTGCAGACGAGGAGGAGGAGGAGGAGGAGAGGAGGAGGAGAAGGAAGAGTAAGAGGAGGATGATGAAGAAGAGGAAGAGGAGGAGGAGAAGTGACATT
Source organism: Sebastolobus altivelis (assembly GCA_916701675.1). NCBI lineage: Eukaryota > Metazoa > Chordata > Actinopteri > Perciformes > Sebastidae > Sebastolobus > Sebastolobus altivelis. The sequence goes on from CAKAOK010059598.1 coordinate 32,577, forward strand.
TTAATTGTTTAAATGTTTAAATTACAAATATTTTCTTCACATTCAGGTTGATTGTTTTTTTACGTATCTAAAGTTTCATGAGCAACAACAGGATATCAAATTAATTTAAGATCATCATTTCATATTTATTCTAACTCTACCCTTAACATTGGGGGGGGGGGGGAGGGGAGGGGGTGTATAGCTGCCTTACTTTACTACTGTTATTATTGTCATTGCTGTTATCTTTCTAAGATACTACACTGGTGTGTATACTGTATATTCTAACCATGTGGAGTATATAGTAGTACTGGTGGTGTCCACCAGAGAGCAGCAGAGCTCTGACTCAGGTTCAGCTCAGTTCTATCTTAATGGAAACAGAGTTTATCAGTCTGGAGTCTTTCTGTTCAAACATCAGCTTCATGTGTTCAGATTGTGTTCATTGATCCAGTTTTTGTTTCTATACAACAGCATTTTTTCCAGGAATATCTCCACAGACACCCAGGTCATAGTACTGAAAATATATATAAATATTACAATACTGTCATCAGTATATAAATACTGTCATCAGTGTACTTCCTGTAGAAATACGATCATCTAAATCTGTTTACACTGTTACTGTTTAACATTTTTTTAGGGTGGCATTCTTATAAGGTCCCAGTGTGTGTATGTATACAGTATATATATTTGTTTTATCACCTTGTTCTACCACTTTACTACTTTATTATTATTGATATGTTCTGTTCTAACAGTAACTTTTTTAATTAATTAATTAATTTATTTTTACTTTATTTATCTGCTTTCATTGTCTTGTGAAGCACTTTGTAACATGTTTTTTGAAAAGTGGTATATAAATAAAATATAAAATAAAATATCAGTGGACCATTGGCTCAATCACTATTGTATTTCCCCCTTCAGCGATAGATAGTGACATATATATATATATAAGTATTATATATTATAATATTAATAGTTTGAGTTTGAATCCCGGACTCTTATTGTTGTACATAGAGCTGGTATATGTGAACACATGAACTCTACATGAGAAACACTCTCCAGTCTGAACTTGAACGTGTGTCTTTGTGTTTGAACACCACTTTGCCCTCTGACCCCTCCATCACCCCCCCCCCCCCCCCGCCCCCCGCCCGGTGCTGTCTCGCCTCCGGCCGGTCCGTCTCCACGGTAACAGAGAGACCATCTACACACATGTGTCTCTGTCACCCCAAATAACCTCCTGAAGGACTGCCCCCCCCCCCCCCCCCTCTGCTTTACATACAGGGTTCAGAGGTCAGGGAGAGGGGGGGGAGCCATCTATCAATACAAGGGGGGGTTCATTAACACATAAAGCTGATTTGTGGAGAGAGAACGATCTTTCACACACTCTGTTACTCAAGTTCAAGAGCAAAACACACATTTCTGTTCATATGAGAGATCATTTGTGTTCAGGTTCCTAAATGTTTATAAATATTTTTAAAGGTTCTAAAATGATCCTGAATATTTATAAATATTTTCAAAGGTTCTTAAATATTCCTGAATATTTATAAATATTTTCAAAGGTTCTTAAATATTCGTAAATGTTTATAGATATGTTTAACGGTTCTTAAATGTTCCTGAATGTTTATAAATATGTTTAAAGGTTCTTAAATATTCCTGAATGTTTAAAGGTTCATAAATATTCCTTAGTGTTTATAAATATGTTTAAAGCTTCTTAAATATTCCTGAATGTTTATAAATATTTATAAATATTTGTGTGACAGACGGAGTTTGGGGGTGAATAAAGTCCTCATTGTGAAGTGGAACTCTTCACATGCTAATAATTATTCTAATGAAGCTCTCTGTGTGGGAAACACACACACACACACACACACACACACACACACACACACACACACACACACTGAGACTGTGTGACCTCTGACCCCGCCCCCGTCACCTCTGTCGAAGGCAGACGAAACAAATGCACCCAGAAACAGAGTTTGTGTTAATATGCAGCTATATATATATATATATATATATATGAATGATAAGAATTCTGATTATCAGTTCCTTTTTCCTGTTTCCTTAATAAAATTAATCTCATCAAGTCAAAAACAAAACATCTGAAAACATTTAAATTGTTGTTCTCATGTGAATTATTTAATTTGAAAGAATCCAGATCAGGGTTTAGACTGACTGGTCCTGGAGAGTCCTGGACTCCCAGAGGAGACCTGAACCTGAACCTGAGGAGGAGGAGGAGGAGGAGGAAGAGGAAGAGGAGGAGGAGGAGGAGGAGCAGGATAATTTGCTGCTGCAGGCTGCTGTGATGGAGGTCAGAGGTGATTCTTCACTCACTCTATTATTCCAGTTTTGGTTCTCAGCTGAACTCAGACGTTCTGCTCCGTTTCATAACGTTTCATCTTCATGTTCCTGAATGCTCTTTAAAAGGTTTCTCCACGTTTATACATCATGTGTGAACATAATGTTTAACGTCTCTAAAAACGCTGTTAATGGTTCCTGAAGGTTCTTAAAGCGTTCTACAGTGTTATAAATGTTTCAGAAGGTTCTCACGTCGTTCTCCAGAGAACATCTGAAATAAAATACTGAACTAAAACAGATATCATGTTTCTGACGTTTATTATGAGCTGATAACAGAGAGACGCTGCAAACCTGCAGAGAGACACAACTACTGCAGCTCTATGTGTTATTATTATTATTATTATTATTATTATTATTATTATTATCAGTAGTAGTAGTAGAAGTATTATTATTATTATTATTATTATTATTATTATTATTATTATTATTATTATTATTATCAGTAGTAGTAATTTATTATTATTATCAGTGTGTTTCAGTGTTTTCTCTCTGTCTGTCCTGACTGAAGCTGATAGAGGTTCTTTGTCTGCTGATCCACAGATCTGGTTCACTGAGGGGGTCAGAGGTCAGAGGTCAGGGGTCGGGGGGTGAAGAGCAGCAAACTGAACTGAATGTGAGGTTTCAGACACAAAGACAGACACACACACAGACACACACACACACACACACACAGACACACACACACACATACACACTCACACACACACACACACACACACACACACACACACAC
>CAKAOK010059599.1:0-24188 GCA_916701675.1 Sebastolobus altivelis
AGAGAGAGAGAGAGAGAGAGAGAGAGGGAGAGGGAGAGAGAGAGAGAGAGAGAGAGAGAGGTCTCACTCTGTTTCATATTAGAGGAAATAGTTTGTCCCAGTTTCTGGAAGAGCGAGTGAGTCACACTCACGTATCCCAGAATCCTCTGCAGCTGTCCGGGCAGCAGCAAACATCTTCTTAAAGGAACACACACGCAGTTTTATCACACTACGAACCATAAAGTCCATGAACAATGCTAAGCAGTTAGCTGCTAACATCTGTAATGCTAACGGGTATAAATATACTTAACCTCGTATAATGCTAACAAGTATGAGGACAGACTGCTATGAACCAGCTAGCTGTAATGCTAACTCAAAGTCCTGCTACGTGCTAGCTAATCTGCGTATTGAACTAGAATTCAGACAACGTATTCTTTATATTTATTGGACAATAAATAGTTTGGTGAAAGCCAACAGGATGCTGAATACAAAATTACACACAAAGGTAACAAACAACCTCCCGACCAACTAACCACGTGACATCGTATTTACACCAGACTCCATTTACAAAAGAACTAATTTAACACCAGTGATATCTGCACTCATAAATAAAAAAAGATGCATATTTACAGTTTACATATAGCACACAGGATACTGTTACAGTCTCTCCACGGAGGAGGTTCTGTCCTTTTCAACGTCCAAATATGGTGCTTACTTATTTACAGTGTTCACGTGTATGTGTCAGTTTTCTGTAAAATTGTTGATTTTCTTAACGGAGTACTGTATTGTTGCTCCCAAAAGACTTTAAATGTCCACAGGTTTTGCAGCTTCTTGTTTCCTTGGTTACATTGTGATGTCATGACCTTGATTTAACCCTGACGCCCTTCCCGGCGGCCTTCCCCGGCTCTTTCTTTACGTCTCTCCGGATGGTACCCCCCCCCACTTTCATCCCCAGGTCCCTGATGTGGACTCGGACGTTGCCCAAGTTCCTTTGCCAGGCAGCGTCCATCTTTATGGTCTTGCCTCCCTGGTCTTTGGTGTCACAGGAAGTAGCTTCTCTTTTGGGTGCCGTGCTGGCGCCGTCCACTCTCTTTATCCCCTGGCGTTCCCACGTGTTAGCGTCCACCGTAGCGTTCGGCTTTGCGGGGCTGGTGATCCCAGCGTTTTTACTTCGCAGCCGTTGCGGTTCCCAAACACGACCGTCCACCGAAGCACTTAGGTTTGTAGAATCCAAAACCCCGCCAGTCTTACTAACTGGATTTTGTCGTTTCCACGTGTTAGCATCCGCTGCACCGTTTGAATTAGCAGCGTTCTTACTTCGTATTCTCTGTGGTTCTGACGGGACAGCGTCCACTTTGGTGTCAGAATTCACAACGCTCCTACTTCGTAGTCGCTGTGATTCCCACATGCTAGCACCAACCACCGAGTCGGACTTGACGGGAGTGTTCCCAGTGGATTTATTTCCTTGCTGTTGTTGTTCCCAGATGCTAGAGTCCATTTTAGAGTCCGGACGACTAGAGTTAACGATCCCGGTATCCGTACTACGTTGTCCTCGTTGTTCCCAAATGCTTGAGTCCATTTTAGAGTCCGGATTCGTAGAGTTAGCATTCCCAGTATCCTTACTACGTTGTCCTCGTTGTTCCCAGATGCTTGAGTCCATTTTAGAGTCTGGATTCGTAGATTTAACGATCCCAGTATCCGCACTACGTTGTTGTCGTTTGTTTTCCCAGATGCTAGAGTCCATTTTAGAGTCCGGATTCGTAGAGTTAGCGATCCCAGTATCCTTACTACGTTGTCCTCGTTGTTCCCAGATGCTAGAGTCCATTTTAGAGTCCGGATTCGTAGAGTTAACGATCCCAGTATCCTTACTACGTTGTCCTCGTTGTTCCCAGATGCTAGAGTCCATTTTAGAGTCCGGATTCGTAGAGTTAACGATCCCAGTATCCTTACTACGTTGTCCTCGTTGTTCCCAGATGCTAGAGTCCATTTTAGAGTCCGGATTCGTAGAGTTAACGATCCCAGTATCCTTACTACGTTGTCCTCGTTGTTCCCAGATGCTAGAGTCCAATTTAGAGTCCGGATTCGTAGAGTTAACGATCCCAGTATCCTTACTACGTTGTCCTCGTGGTTCCCAGATGCTAGAGTCCATTTTAGATTCTGGATTAGTGGAATTAGTGTTTGCAGTATCCTTACTACGTTGTCGTTCCCACGTGCTAGAGTCCATTTTAGAGTCCGGATTAGTCAAGTTAGCGAGGCCAGTGTCCTTACTACGTTGTCGTTGTTGTTCCCAAATACTGGAGTCCATTTTAAAGTCCGGATTTGTGGAATTAGCAATCCCAATATTCTTACTCTGTTGTCTTCGTGGTTCCCAAATGCTAGAGCTCTTTTTAGAGTTCGGATTAGTGGAATTAGTGATCCCAGTATCCTTACTACGTTGACGTTGTTGTTCCCACATCCTCAGGTCCATTTTGGAGTTCGGATTAGTAGAGTTTGCGATCCCAGCATTCTTACTACGTTGTTTTTGTTGTTCCCAGATGCTAGAGTCCAATTTAAAGTCCGGATTAGTAGAGTTAGCGATCCCGGTATCCTTACTACATTGTCGTTGTGGTTCCCAGATGCTAGAGTCCATTTTAGTGTCCGAACTAGCAGAAGAAGTGATCCCAGCATTTTCACTTTGTAATCTTTGCGGTTCCCATATGCTAGCATTCACAGTCACATTTGGCTTCGCAGAACTAGGAACTCCAGCGTTTTTACCTGCTAGCTGTTGTGGTTCCCACATGCTAGCATCCATTTTAGCTGCCGGAGTGAAATATCCCAGATTTTTAAACCCTTTGCATGGTCCAGACTCTGCGGTCCTGTTTTGCGGTCCTTTAGCAGCAGCTTCCCCCTGTCGCTGTGGCGGTAATAATGGTGTAAAACGTTGTGGTGGTCTTTGTGATGGTCTTGATATTGGTGGTGGGGGCGGCGTTGGAGGTGGCGAAGCCTCCAGCGAGTCCCAGCGACTGTCCACGAACTCCAGAGAAGAGCCGAGCATGCCGGCCAGCTCCGGGGTGGCTTCGACCAGCTCCAACGGGTCCTTGACGTCCGGCCTGAAGGAGGCCAGCTCCTGCTCATCGGGACCCGTTAGGAGCTGCGACAGCGACGCCTGCTGGTAGAACTCATCCTCAGGGATGGACCGCACGTTGAGCTGTGGGAAGAGGCGCCGGAAAGACCGAGACGTCATCCGAAGTCGACCCAGGACGTCGGCGAGGAGGAGCCAGTTCCTGGAGCTGGAGGAAAGAGAACGGAGGAGGAGATGGAGGGTTTTTACAAAACAGTAAATCAGTTGAAATATTCTCCAACATGGATCTCAGGACGTCTCTCATTGCAGAAGATAAAGTTTTTAATAACAAGAAATTAGATATTTTCGTGGAGAGATTCTTCAGGTTTGCGGTGGACGAGTGTTTCTGTTTCAGACAAAACAAATGTCAGACGTCTCCGAGGGCGACGACGGACGGAAGGAGAGGAAATGAGTTTTATAGATTGCAGCTGATTATAAATTAAACATTGAATTGAGGCAGAATTTGGCTTCTATAAATGTCAGAGAGGGAAGAAGGAGCTTCTCTTTTATATATTCTGCAGCCTCGACATCAGTTCAGCCGTTATTGATTCACAACGTCTGTCAATGTGAGTGGAAGTCAAGGACAGCTCACACACAGCGGTGGACGAGGACACATGTTGCTGCTGGAATGTTAAACAACCAATGAAACGCTGTGTGAATGTCGGTACCCGGTGGCCTCGTACCCGGGAGGAGCCATTAATACCACATCAGACACCACAGAAGAAGAGAAAGAGAGAGGAGGAGGAGGGGAGCGACAGGGGAGGAAGACGAAGTGGAAGCCAATTAGCCGCGTCGCCACGGCAATGCAATCCTCGTTAACGACCTCGCCGTCTGTTCTGTCTTTATCTCCCTCTCTCTCCTCCATCCTCCTCTCTCTCTCTCCTCCCCGGAGGATGTTTTCTCTCTCCCTCCTCCATCCCTCCATCCTCCTCTTTAATTGGTGTGTGAGTGTGAAAAAGACGAGATGTGTTAGAACACTGAGAACGAATGTGAGAAGAAAATGAAAAGACAGAAGAAGTGTGTGTGAGCGCGTGGTGTCGGCTTCATTTAGCACCAGTTTATTTCAGCATTGGTTAATTTAGTCAGCGTTTCTTTAGCCCGCCTTAAACCTTTTGGTCTAACATGTTACGCACCAGGTCTTTTATTACAGCGATTCTCAAAGTGAGGAGTTTTCAGATTCATTCATTTAAATTATCATCATATCTTTTTTTTTTTTTTACTTTTTAATATCTTCATTTTTAAATCTACAGTATAATCAGCCCAGTCGCCGGGAAAGATGTTGGCATTGTATGTTTCTGCAAAGCACGTTGTTCCGCTACGTTGTTCCGCTACGTTGTTCCGCTACGTTGTTCCGCTACGTTGTTACGTTACGTTGTTACGTTTTTACTTTGTTACGCTACGTTGTTAAGTTACGTTGTCACGTTACGTTGTTACGTTACGTTGTTACGTTACGTTGTTACGTTGTTACGTTACGTTGTTACGCTGTTACGTTACGTTGTTACGTTACGTTGTTACGTTACGTTGTGTTGCGTTGTTATGTTAAGTTTTTACCTGTAACGCTACGTTGTTACGTTACGCCGTTACGTTACTTCGTTACGTTGTTACGTTAAGTTGTTACGTTGTTGTTACGTTAAGTTGTTACGTTAAGTTGTTACGTTACGTTACTTCGTTACGTTGTTACGCTGTTACGTTTTTACTTTGTTACGCTACGTTGTTACGTTAAGTCGTTACGTTTGTGTTGTTCTTTCACATAACTCAGACAATAGAAGTAAAAAATATGTTACGTCAAATTATTCCAAGGGACACATATGAGGGTGTCCCCCGTTATGTTCTCTATCTTTAAGGGTTCCTTGGCTGAAAAAAGTTTGAGAACTTCTGCTTTAGTCCATGTTTCATTAGTTCTAATATGTTTGGTCCGAGTTCCTTTATCACAAGTATGTTTACCCCCAGATCCCAGGTTCTTCAGCCGTACTATGTTTAGTAGTTTCTTTAATCCTACACCCTTAAGACATAATACATTGAGCCGTTCTACCTTTAGTCAAACCCTCCATGTTTCGTATTTTAAACTCACCCCTGGGTCAGAGACAGCTGGATGTTGTAGCAGGGCAGCAGAGGCCGGTCGGACAGCTCAAACTCAAACACCTCTCTCCTGGCTCGCTGCTCCTCATCCTCGTCCTCCTCTTCATCTTCCTCCTCCTCCTCTGGTCCCGGTGGGTCAGCAAGGATGTTGTACAGTCCTCCCTCTCTGGACGGCTCTACAAAAACACAGATATGAGAATGACATTCTTCTTGAAAGTCAATGTCCTTAAATACTAGTTGGTTCAGCAGTAGTTGTAGAGTCTTTGCCCCAAGTGAGGGAGTTCAAGTATCTCTGGGTCTTGTTCACCAGTGAGGTTAAATGGAGCGGGAGGTGGTTCGGAGGTTCGGAGGTTCGGAGGTTCGGAGGTTCGGAGGTTCGGAGGTTCGGAGGTTCGGTGCAGCGTCTGGTTTTAAGTTTTGAGTCCAACCTGAAACTTCTTTGGTTCTAGTTTGACTTTTGTTCTTCCAGAACCAGTTTAACCGTATTCCTTTAGGTCTAACTCGTGTCTTCAGTTGTGGGTCGTCGAGGTCTACTTCCTGTAATCTCAAATTATTCATAATTTCCCAGAATTCCCCTCACCACTGTGTCCATGTGTGTGTGTTTGTGTGTGAACTAACCGCACACTGAGCTGCCGTAGAACTCCCAGCAGATTCCTGGATCGCCCTCCGACCTTCCCTGGAGGTCGGACAGATAGTCTGCAGAGAGGGAGAGACGGCCAATCAGAGAGGAGGAAGGCAGCGAGACGAAGACAATAGAGACACACAGAAACACACACACACACACAGAAACACACACTCAGAAACACACACTCAGTGGAAGACGGGAAGAAGAAGATGAGTGTTTGTGCTCAGTCGGTGCCGGCGTGTCGCCGCGGCGCCCGGCGAGGAGACGGATGTTGGCAGGAGTGTGTGTGTGTGTGTGTGTGTGTAGGTGTGTGTGTGTGTGTGTGTGTGTGTGGCGGTAAGCTGTTCTGGGATTCAACAGCCGCCTCATTAAACCCCTCTGGAGAGAGAGAACAAATACAGGCAGGGAGGATGGTAATCAGACAGGCTGCTGAGCACACACAACCACACACAACTACCACAACCACACACAACTACACACAACCACACACACAACCACACACACAACCACACACAACTACACACAACCACACACACACACAACCACACAGGATCGGTTTCCTTCTCGATGACTCCGACGTTTCGCTTGTTCGCTCTAAACCTGTTTCATTCTCTTAGTTTGTTATTAGTTATACATCTATATACTGTATATATACATACTGTATACTATATATATATATATATATATATATATATATATATATATGTCACAGAGAATGAGTGCAGATTTTGCCTCATAAATAACTTGAATAATTAATTCCCCTCCTACCCTCCAGGAAGGTTTCCATGGCAGCGCTGTGGGTCATGTTGATTGGTCCTCGTCCAGAGTAGGAGGTGAGGGTCGGGTCGGCGCCGCACGCCAGCAGGAAGCGCACCACCTCAACGTGGTCGTTCTCCACGGCGTCATGCAGCGGTCTAACCACAAACAGAAAATATAATATAATATAATAAAGGTCAGTTATTTTACACACATTCATGCTGTCGTTCTGTACGACGGCGTTGCAGGAAACTCGTACCGGGTTCCATCCTGAGCGCTGCAGTTGACGTCGGCGCCGTGCTCCACCAGGTGGCGTACGATCCCCAGCCAGCCGCGGGCGCAGGCCTCGTGCAGGGCGCAGTAACCCGCGTTGTCTCGGTGGTTAACGTCGCAGATCCGGCGCTCCAGACAGTACAGCACCACCTCCTGCACACCAGGAGACATCGAGGAATACTGGATGGTCACAAATATTTAAATTATTTGGGTTTTAATTGTCGATAAAAGCTAAACAACCGTACACACGGCAAGATTTTATTTTCCGACGTTAACTACAAAGTTCTTGTAAGAACTTTATTGACAATGTTTGTGTCCGTCGTAACGCCGTTTATAAAGTGATCGACTGTAAATGATGTTTTGGTTCCAACTTTCAACACCAACTGAACCAACTGGGGGGTCGTTACGCTGTTTACCCGAGAAGAAGGTACACATATATATATATATATATATATATATATATATCTTCACATAGACACTAGTTGTTGATATATTAATGCTCTGAATATCGAATAGAAAACCTTTAAGAGACGAACGCCTCTGAGGACTGAAACCTTCCTCTCTTCTTCTTCTGCTCTTGAAATGATCGCGGCCTGAATAAACCTCGTGTGTGTGTCGTGACGGACGACGGCTTCATTTGCAAAACTGAGCTCATTAGCTTCACCGCTGCACCTCAACGAGAGAGAGAGGGAGGAAGAGGAGGAGGAAGGGCGACACTGGTGAGGCCTGACAAGAGCTGTCACACTGTGCATGAAATATTCACACCATGTGTGTGTGTGTGTGTGTGTGTGTGTGTGTGTGATGTTTAACAGATGCACACACACACACACACACACTTTATTCTGCCTCCAAATGATTTCACAACGACGAAGGAATTTCAATAAAGGGCATCGGTGGCGACGCAGCGCTGCAGCGTTAATGTCACAGGTTTGAGTCCAGCTGGCGACACCTGCTGTTAACGGGTCGGTCCTGAGGGCGGCGCTGCAGGAAAGGTCATTAACGTCTAGAGGGATCATCCTCTGGGGAGCAGGAGCGTGAAGGAAACATAGATATGAGGTTTCTTCTCAGGGTAAGATGAGGTCCAAACACCTGGGTGCGTTTGCGTCTCGTTACCTCGTATCCCAGGCGGGCGGCGCGCTGCAGCAGCGTCTCTCCGGCGTTCTTGTTCACGATGAGCCGGCGGACTTCAGGGGGGGCGGGCCGGGTGATGTGGGCGTGCTGCGGCGAGGGCGAGGGAGGCGGGTCGGACGGGGACGCCTGAAAGAGACGTTTAAAGTGATTAGCGTGAGCTGGAGGATTGTTTTTATTACCACCGAACAACAACAGGCGCTCGCTGCGTTTCTACATTCATCACCGTCAGAGGTTTTCTCTGTTTTCTAGGCTCAGATGAAAATAGCACTGCAGCTCCTCGGCTCTCACCACTCTGATTGGTGTGTTTTATGTGTGGAAAGCCCGAGGCTGATGACAGGAAACTCAGGAGGAGGAGGAGGAGGAGGAAGAGGAGGAAGAGGGGGAGGATTCATCTTAAAGTAAAGAAGAAATGAGGATTCTCTCTCTCTTCATTGTCTGCATGGCTCGCTCTCCCACTTCCTCTTTATTTTGTTTCCTCGAGCTCATCGTCGCATGTTGTCTTTCACTCTAACGTAGAAGATACAGCGTCCGTTCAGAATTATCTTCACATTTGAGTGATCATTCCTTTTATCTCATTTGGTCCGTTATTTAGGACTTTTCAGTTTGATCCAAACCAAACTTATTGGTGTGAAACCTCCCCGGACCAAACAGCCAAACCTTGGTCCGACGAAAGTCTGTAGATCACGACGACAAGACGTTGGTGATGACAACGACAAGACGTAGGTGATGACAACGACAAGATGTAGGTGATGACAACGACAAGACGTAGGTGATGACAACGACAAGACGTAGGTGATGATAACGACAAGACGTAGGTGATGACAATGACAAGACGTAGGTGATGATAACGACAAGACATAGGTGATGACAACGACAAGACGTAGGTGATGACAACGACAAAACGTAGGTGATGATAACGACAAGATGTAGGTGATGACAACGACAAGACGTAGGTGATGATAACACCAAGATGTAGGTGATGACAACGACAAGACGTAGGTGATGATAACGACAAGACGTAGGTGATGATAACGACAAGACATAGGTGATGACAACGACAAGACGTAGGTGATGACAGCAACAAGATGTAGGTGATGATAACACCAAGATGTAGGTGATGACAACGACAAGACGTAGGTGATGATAACGACAAGACATAGGTGATGACAACGACAAGACGTAGGTGATGACAGCAACAAGACGTAGGTGATGATAACACCAAGATGTAGGTGATGACAACGACAAGACGTAGGTGATGATAACGACAAGACGTAGGTGATGATAACGACAAGACATAGGTGATGACAACGACAAGACGTAGGTGATGACAACGACAAAACGTAGGTGATGATAACGACAAGATGTAGGTGATGACAACGACAAGACGTAGGTGATGATAACACCAAGATGTAGGTGATGACAACGACAAGACGTAGGTGATGACAGCAACAACATGTAGGTGATGATAATGTCAAGACGTAGGCGATGACGACAGGACGTAGGGAATGATGAATACTAGTAGTACTGCTACTATAAACCCGACCAAAGGAACTACTAATTTATGCATTTAAGAGTTAATTACGTTGACATCAGGGTTAATGTTTGTATGTGTGTGACAGACACTATTAATAATAAATGACTGTGGTACAGCGGTGCCTTGCTCAGCGGCTCTGCAGCAGAATTTGAACCTTCCAGATTTGAAGGAAATTCATAATAATCTTAAACAGTAATGTTGATCCATATTACATTCAAAAATCCCTTTCAAATTTTGGTCAATTTAATGAATAAATACGTTTATCTTCTCAAGTTATTAATTTTTTTATCCTTAAATTTTGATTATTTGTATTTAAATAACTGCAGATTTTTAAATATTTGTATTTTTCTTATTGTAACTTAATGAATTCCATCTGTATTTCCTGAATGAGGATAATCAGAGGCAGGAAGAGACGGATGAAAAGCTGCAGCGCTGAGCAGCCGACGCCACGGCAACAGCCTCTGCCGCTTAGCAGCCAGACAGCGTGTGCATGTTAACGCGTTAGTGTGTGTGTGTGTGTGTGTGTGTGTGTGTGTGTGTGCAATGTGTGTGCAATGTGTGTGCGCAGGCGTCTGTCAAACGAAGCCGCTCGCCGCCACGCATCAGCAAACAGGAAGCCAGCTTTGCCCTGGAGGTGTGTGTGTTTTAGTGTGTGTTTGGTGTGTGTGTGTGTTTTCTAGCGCAGCAAACAAGGAGGGTCGACAGGAAAGAGACAGTGTGTGTGTGTGTGTGTTAGTGTGTGTTTTAGTGTGTGTGCGTCCTCGCTGCCCGGAGGAAATCTCCGGTGCAGCAGCTGTCAGAACGACACAAGCCGCCGCCGCACACACAGAATACATGTGGAGAATATTATTCTTCCTCCATAACCTTCAATCACTCCCTCCCTCCTTCACTCCCTCCCTCCTTCACTCCCTCTCTCATTCACTTTAATCTGCAGTGAATTCAATTACACACACACAGTAACACACACAGTAACACACAGTGACACACACAGTGACACACACAGTAACACACACAGTAACACACACAGTAAAGCACACACAGTAACACACACGTCGTCCCTGCAGAGTTTTCCCAGCGAGCTCCAATCAGGACGATAATTGCACCGATTAACAGCGAGAGAAGAAGAAAGAAAGAAAGAAAGAAAGAAAGAAAGGAGGAACAACAGAAGAAGAAAAACAACTAAATCTTATAATATTTGAGCTGAAAATTCCCTTAAATTGTGTGTTTGAGCTGTGGAATTTGGTATAAAAATGAAAAGACAAAAGATGGAGATATTTGGGTATTTAACCTCGGTACTGTTTAGGTAGCGACTAAATGTGTCCGAGGAACCGAGCGTGGAGGACCGAAGTCAGATCTCAAGATCAGTTTCAAGACATTTTTTTTTACTATTTTAACTCGTTCTTATTGTTGTTTTACCACGGTCTTGGTACGGGACGTAGGTGATGACAACGACAAGACGTAGGTGATGACAACGACAAGACGTAGGTGATGACAACGACATGACGTAGGTGATGACAACGACAAGACGTAGGTGATGACAACGACAAGACGTAGGTGATGACAACGACATGACGTAGGTGATGACAACGACAAGACGTAGGCGATGAAAACGACGAGACATAGGCGATGAAAACGACGGGATGTAGGCGATGACAACGACAAGACGTAGTTGATGATAACGACAAGACGTAGGTGATGACAACGACAAGACGTAGGTGATGACAACGACATAACGTAGGTGATTACAACGACAAGACGTAGGTGATGACAACGACGAGACGTAGTTGATGACAACGACGAGACGTAGGTGATGACAACAACATGACGTAGGTGATGACAACGACAAGACGTAGTTGATGACAACGACAAGACGTAGTTGATGACAACGACAAGACGTAGGTGATGACAACGACAGGACGTAGGTAATGACACCTACAACAAGACGTAGGTGATGACAACGACAAGACGTAGGTGATGACAACGACAAGACGTAGGTGATGACAACGACAAGACGTAGGTGATGACAACGACAAGACGTAGGTGATGACAACGACAAGACGTAGGTGATGACAACGACGGGACGTAGGTAATGACACCTACAAGACGTAGTCGACGACGATGGGAAGTAGGCGAAAACAATGGGACGTAGGTGATGACACCTACAAGACGTAGTCGACGACGATGGGAAGTAGGCGAAAACAACAGGACGTAGGTGATGACAACGACAAGACGTAGGCGACTTATCTCGGCCTCGTCGTTTTGACATGGATTCATCTTGGTTTTGTTGACGTTATGACTTGGACTCGTCTCGGTCTCGTCGCCATTTTTGACTTGGACTCGTGTTGGTCTCGCTGACGTCATGACTTGGGGCGCTTGATTTGAACACCTGCACGCTACGAACATTTTCCTGGTTTTATTTTTGGTTTTAGTTTTGTCGTAAACGTGAATCAATATGGAGAAACCAAGTGCTCCCTCCCCCCCGACCTCGTCCCCCGGGTGTCTGTGTGGGTGTTTGAGTCATGATGAGTCTCATCATCTGCATGTTTTTACACGTCCGCCTCAAACTAAACAACAAAACAAGCGCTCGCAAACTCCTTTTCTCCACATATGGGTTTTAACGCTGTCAACACTGAAAACATCACACGAAGCAAAACAAGCGCTCCTCACTCACCTTTCCACTCGCCTCATCGTCGCTTCCTCCCCCGTCTCTCTCCTCCTCCCTCGCCGCCTCTCCTCCCGTGTGCTTTGTCTTGCAGGGACGCTTGCCCTTCGGCCTGTTGAGGTCGTCGTCATGGCAGCGGAAGGGATTGCGATCAGGACATGGCGAGGAGGAGGAGGGAGGAAGAGGAGGTAAGGAAGGGAGGAAGCTGGAGACCCGGCGGCTCTCCCTCAGCTTCTGATGCTTGTCCTGGAGGCGGGAGGAGGCGAGGTAGGTGAAAGATGCAGGGGACGGTTGCCGGGGGGCGGAGCTAAACGGTTGCCGGGAGAGATGGGCGGGAGAGGAGGGCGACGACGCGTGGAAAACTGAAAGAAAACACAGAAATTAGAAGTTTTATTTTTACCAGCGCTGGTAGAAACGTGAAACAACACGTGACTAATAATACTAACAACTTACCTGACTCAGGAATTTATAAAAAATGATTTTGTGGGATTTTCTGAATGCTTATACAAACCTGCAGAACATTCGTGCGGGGGAAAAAGTATTCAGACGAACCTCGATTTCAGCGGGAAATCAGACAAATTCTGACGTTATCGTTGTAACTGTGAAGGGTCTATGTCTGTTTTTTACCTCTCGGGTCGTCCCTCCTCACAAACGTCGGGTCGCACCAGCCTCCGTTGACCTCTGACCTCCCCCTGACGGCCGGGACGTCCACTGTGAACTTCCTGTCGACCTCTGCCGACCTCTGGCCGGAGGGCAGCCATTGGCTGAGCTCCCCGGGGAGGCGGGGCTTGTTGAGTCGGAGGCCGTTGAGCTCGATGCAAACCTTCAGCTTCTTCACGTCCTCCAGGGTCGAGTCTAACAGCCAATGAGCAGTCAGGAGGGATGAAACAACAGCCAATCAGAGGATAGGAAGTCATAATAATGACAAATGAATAATTACAGTCAATAAATGGCTAGATTAAACTCTCACTATGTTCTTGTATAAATGTTTAATGAGAATATGAGGGGACCCAGTATAGAACCCTGAGGAACACCAGTAGAAATGTCCTCCAGTGCTTACGTTGGCAGTTTTGCTTGTTGTGATGTAATTTCCTGGAGTATCTTGTAAAGTCTGAACACCACCATGCAGACATCTCCACATAAAACTAGAGCTGAAACTAACGATTGTTTTTATTCATCTGATTCTTATATTTATTATTTATACGGGGAACTCCTACCGTTGGTGAACTTGGTCTTCTTGTTGGGGTTTCCGGTCCGGTCCTCCTCCCGGTCCTCCTCCCTCCCTCTCTTCAGCCGGCTGCTGCTGATGCTGCTCTGATGGAACGGCTCCAGACTGAAGATGCGCCGTCGGTTCGCCGCCACGTTGGGAACGGAACCTCCGAGTGCCGCCGTGGCGGTCGGCGTGGAGATGTTTCCCTGAAGCAGACCTCTGGCTGTGGATAGAAACCTTTGTTGTTGTTGTTTCTTCTTCTCCTCCTGCAGACCTCCTTCTTCATCTTTGTTCTTCTTCTGCTCCTCTGCTGAGGCGTCCTCCTTCTCTCCGAGGACGGGGAGGTCGTCGGGGAGGTCGTCGGAGTGGCGGCACGGCGGCAGGACGGGGAGGTCGTCGGAGTGGCGGCACGGCGGCAGGACGGGGAGGCGGATGTGAGGGCAGGATGGATGGAAACCTGCAAAAACAAACACAAATAACTTTCTTCTTCCTGGCGAGATGAATCTCACATATACACATATACATTTTCTTGTTTTGTCGATTTGTGAGATAAATGTTCGTGACCTTGAGAAAACAAAAAAGTTGTTTTCTTTGTGATAACGAGATTATCACTCTGTTATCTTCATCAAGATACTGACTTACGTCTCATTAGATAATTACATAATAAATAACGTAAAACGTCTAAAACGTAACGTGGAAATGAAGCAGAAAGAATCCAGTTAGTGTTCCAGGTGTGAATGTGAACAGTGTGCTTCCTGGAGGAAATGAGGACGGCGGTTTGTTCGGCTTAAAGTGAACGAGGTGCACCGAGAGTTCAACTGAGTGTGAATGACGCTCACACACTCAAACACACACTGAGTGCACAAAAAAGAGAAAGTGACAAAGTGAAGTGTGTGTGAGCGTGCACGCCATCCTGCAGAACTCAGTAAATCCTCTTACCTCTCGCTGCCTCGGCGGCGGCCTCACAGGGACTTCCTCCTCCTCCTCCTCCTCCTCCTCCTCCTCCTCCTCCCTCTCTCTTCCTCCCCTCCTCCTCCTCGTCTTCTTCTTCCCTCCCTCCGTCTCCCCGCTGGCCGTCTGCCAGCTCCGCCTCCCCCGCTGTCATCCCGTCTTCCTCCTCTTCTTCTCCTCCTCCTCCCTCTTTCTCCTTCAGCTCCAGCTCAGAGAATCGCAGCATCGCTCGCTGACAAACAAACAGATAAACACACATCAGTGAGAACAAACGCACACAGTGTCAACATCTTGTTTACATCTTTAACTTCCTGTTTCCTGACAGGAGACGCTCAGGTCTGGACGGGCGCATCAGCTCCTCAACAACCTCCCGTCACTGTTTCGCTTCGTAGACGGTTACGTCTTTCTCCCATCTGAACCATAAAACTAACATAAGAAGTGGACGCAGTCACTGTAACGGTTAAAGGACGTTTTGAAGCCTCGAATTCGGCATTTTGACCGTTTTCATCTTGTTTTTTGTTCGTCTCCATCTTGGTTTTTGGCCGTCTCCATCTTGGTTTTTGTCCGTCTCTATCTTGGTTTTTGGTCGTCTCCATCTTGGTTTTTGTCCGTCTCCATCTTGGTTTTTGGTCGTCTCCATCTTGGTTTTTTGTCCGTCTCCATCTCCAAACCAGACCTTGTAACCGTGGGTAACCACTAGTAACCGTGGGTAACCACTAGTAACCGTTGGTAACCGTTGGTAACCGTTGGTAACTCCCTGACAGCCCAGTATTTCTCACTCACCTCACTTTGCCCCGACCACAAACCCATTTTAAAAATTAATGGGCCGTGAAACGATCTACAAATCCATCCAACGCCGCCGCCCGGAGCCGGCAGCACCCAAGGGCGAAGGAGGGGAACGTGAGTTGATTTGAGCGGTAACCCCCCCCTCCCTCCCATGAAGCCTTCCAGAGGGAATAAACATCCTGACAGCTGAGAC
Organism: Sebastolobus altivelis; assembly: GCA_916701675.1. NCBI lineage: Eukaryota > Metazoa > Chordata > Actinopteri > Perciformes > Sebastidae > Sebastolobus > Sebastolobus altivelis. The sequence continues at coordinate 15,280 of CAKAOK010059599.1, forward strand.
AGACGGTTCATACTCAACTCAGTTCATAAATATCTGCTGTCTCACCAACTAACAGGAAACATCACTTTGTCTCCTGATTACAGAAACGGACATTTATTCATTTCAAAGTTCTTATGCTCATTTTAAACAACATCCAGTTTTATTCAATTTAACAACCGATACCATGTGTTTGTGGTTACTTCTCACTAGCTCCAGTTGATACAAGCAAAGTATAAAATGTACTTTCAAATCTAAAATCTGAAAATCCACATGAGTTTGATGACTACAATGGCATATGAATAAATACATTTCATAAAATGTAAAAGAAAAAAACACAAATTTACAAGCAAAAAACGTGAATATTCTCTGAGTATTTCCGTGAAAAAAAACAACACAAATTTACGAGTAAAAAAACGTGAATAGTCTCTGAGATTAAACTCACAAATTTACAAGAGAATATCAGAGTACTTTTTTCGTAAATTGGAGTTTTTTGCCTCTAGTATTGGTCAAACTCCAAAAACACTGGATCCTACATTTCCCATAATGCAACTCAAAGCGTCTTAAGTTACGTTATGACTTTCACAGAAGAGTCAAACTGTTTATAGGTCACAGTTTTGGTGTTCGACTCGTGTCATTTGGGTTCAGTTCTCACCAGGAAGAGCAGCGGTTTGATGGGAAATGTAGTTCTTTATTTATTTATTCTTATTTAAACACAAAAACAAAACCTCACACTTTGTGTGTGGTTAAAGTAGTCAAGGATAATCTGGGCTCCGAGGATGAGGAAGAGGAGGAAGAAAGGAGGAGGATTTCATTAAAAGTACGACTACGTCCTCCTCCATTTGCCGAGGGATGGAAGAGGAGGATGAAGAGGAGGATGGAGAGGAGGATGGAGAGGAGGATGGAGAGGAGGATGGAGAGGAGGATGGAGAGGAGGATGAAGAGGAGGATGGAGAGGAGGATGGAGAGGAGGATGAAGAGGAGGATGGAGAGGAGGATGGAGAGGAGGATGAAGAGATTTAATTTGAGTTGAAGGGGGGATCTCGAGGGGACGAGGAGGTGAAGAGAAAGAAGAATAACAAGCGACGAATGGAGAGGCAGAGAAACAGAAATAGAGATGAAAGGAAGAAGAGATAAATATATAAAGACAGTTTTTCTTCTTCATCGTGGGGAGAAACCGGCCGCCTGAACAACCCCAAACACTCGGAGGCGGGAAAACAAGACGACGAAGAAAAAAGAGAGGAGGAGGGGAGGTGTTCTCCTCGTAACACCTGATATAATCTCCTACTATCAGATTAAAACAAAGCCTCATTCATTCATCCGACCACATCCTACACTACGTCCACAATAAGACAGTTCTTGGGATCTGCTATCTGCTTCCATTTTGGATCCAGTTCCCAGTTGGTAAAACACCAGATTCATCAAACCCACCGCCACACAACAACATCTGCAGTTCATTGGATGATTCCAGTGTTGGATAATGGAGAAAGTATTTCATTCTACAAGCAGCAGGTTAGGTAAAGATCGTGGTTATGATTCGGCAACCCACCGGTCATAAAACAGCAAACATTAATTTCAGATCAGTGACAGAACGCTGTTCTTGCTTTTGGCATGTAACTCACAAATTTACGAGAAAAACAACTCAGATTTTCTCTGAGATTAGAGTCGTAAAATTACGAGAAAAAACTCACAAATTTATGAGCAAAAAAAAAACTTGAATATTCTTTGAGACTAAAGAGAGAAACTTACAGCAGTTAAACAGTAAAAAGTGGGACTTCTACATCCTGGTTTTATACATTTTTTCCTAAACCCACAATAGTAGAGTAGAATCAGACCACAACGGAGGGTTCGCCTGTTTCCTCTTAGTGAGACTTAAATCGTCTTAATGAACAATTAGCAGCAGATTCTACATCAGAAAACTTGAAGATTAGATCTACCCGTCTCACCAGACTATCACCGTTTCATCGACTAATGAAGGGAAGAGAATTTAAAGGTAGGTCTTACCTGAAGTGCTCTCTGCTCTCTGCTCAGCTTGCTGGAGTCGGCGTAAAGCTCCGTTGTCACGCATTTGATCCGGTCGCCCACATAGCCGGATGAGTTGGCGATGCGTTTGGTGAGGCCGGAGCGCCGGAACTTGCTGCAGCCGTCATCCTCGTCTAGCAGGAGATCCATGCTGTCCTCGTTCACGTCTCCACAGCTGGCGGCGGTGAGATCGGAGTCCGCCGTTTCTCTCCTGGTCTCATCGGAGGAAAAGCTTTCATAGTTTTCTTCGTTAACTGGCGGTTCTGGAGTCAGATCTGCAGGGATTAAGTTGCTGGGATTGGAAGGTGAAAGGTGCCGACAGGTTTGGCCTCGAGCAAGATTGTTTCCAAATGTGGGATTGTTGTGCACACAGGTCTGGTTATTTCCAGAAAACTGTCCTTTAGAGGGGGTATTCCCACAATTTGGACAACTAAAACACTTATTTCCGTATGAAGGAGCCCTGATGTTTTCACAAACTGGACGCATGGCATTGCGGTTTTCACAATTTGTAAATCTGGGATTGATGCTCCTGCAGTTTGGGGACTCAGGGTTGCGATTTCCATGAGCTGGGTCGCTGAAAATTCTGGGTTCACAAGTTGGAGCCCTCGGCGCCAGATTTCTGCAACATGGGCCAACGAAGTTTCTGTTGACAAAATTTGGACTTGTTGGGTTGTTCGTAACTCCTCCAGCTGGAACCCTGGGATTAAAACTCCTAGATGCTGAGACCTGGGACCTGGAATCTCTACATACTGGTTCCTTACTGCTGCAGACTGGACTGTCTGGATGACAGCTGCCCCCATTAGCTGGACTCTTTGGGCTGGTGACGGCACACACCGCTCCCATGATGTCACTAGAACTCTTTTCTTTGCTAAAAGGAACCAATGAGTTTCTGGAAGGGCTTTGCTCAGGGTTTTTATTGGACTTAGCTTCATTGCTAGCGCTGTCAACACCATTATTTTGGCCGCTAGTGGCACCCAAGTCCTCAGCACCACCAGAGGCTCCAGATTTACATTTTCTAGAAAACTGCAGTGGGGAAGTTCGGGCACAGCGCATCGTCTGCTCCTCTGGGATGTCTGGGAATGGACTAAGTGGTTCCTCGTTTTCCGGGCTCTCCTCTGGGATGGGGGAAGGTTGTGGTTTGGAAGTGTTGGGTAAGCCTTGTCTCGGCTCGGCAGCCTGGCTGGGAGGAAGGCCTTTTGGAGGCTCTCTTTCGTGGATGTGGTTACCGCCAGTCTTGGAGGAATCCTCTCTAGATGGGGAGTTGTGCTTGTTGGTGGACAATTCATCATCTGACTCATCGTGCACCAGGTCGATACACACTACATCATCTCTGGTAGAAGTGAGGCTTCTACCTGAAGTCTTTATGGTTTGGTTTGTGGACTTTTTGTCACTCCTTTGGGAGCTATCAGCATCCGGCCTTTCCTGGTTCCGGTATGGTTCTGCATTCCAGGTTTTATCCTGGGTCTCAAGTCGGTCGAGACCCGGGTGGGAGGGGACAGGTGGAGGGGCCATCCCCCGGGAATTCTGGTATGGCATGAAGTCACCCTGGTTTGGATGTACTCCATATGGAAGTCCATGTTTTGGTGGGTAAAAGCTGCTGTTGCCCAGCAAGGCTGGGTGGGTATAGATAGGCCCTTTGCCTGGTATGGTCATGCGTTGCAAGGACATATTCTCAGCAACTGAGTATGGGATGTAGCGGTTAGTGTAACCTAAGCCAGGAGGGAGGTAGGAGTCACCGTAGATTTGACTGGACGAGTTTCCATTTCCCATGCGAGATTGCTGTTGCTGCTGTGGATGAGGTGTCTCTTGAGCCTCTGGTTTAGCACGAGTTTCTCCTTTACTGCTTGGATTCTCCAAATCAGTCGGGGGAACTCGTGGCCATTCAACTTTGGACTTTGGGGAAAGAGATGATGCAGAGGGTCTTCCCCCTGAGGCAGGGCTGGGAATACTGGTCACCTCAACGGTTGTGGAGCCAGGTGAGTTTTGAGGTTGTGGGTGATGATGATCACTCTTGTTTTTCATAATTTGGGAGCTGACAGCCGGGGAACGACCCGGAACAACCCAAGGGGATGGCACAGTGCTGATCGTTTCAGGAGTCTTTTCTGGCGTGGTAACAGGTGGGGGTAGACCTTCCTTTAGGTTCTGGCTGGCTAGCAGCTCGTAATGAGATGGTGGTAAATACCCCAACTTGGCCAGGGCCTCTAGTTTGGACGGGAATCCATTTGAGAATTCCTCCAACTCTTTGGCAGACAGATCCAAAGGGTTTTCCCTGGAGTTTTTGGCAGGTTTTTGAGGTACAGCTTTGTCCAGTGATGTCTTTGCAGGTGATATACACTTCTCTGAGCTGGCATCTTTGGTTTTGTTGCTGCCTGAGTGCTCTGAGCTCAGGCTGCCCATGTTAAAGGTGTGAGACCCTGACAGTGAGGTTGAGGATGAGGAGGTGCTCCTGTAAAGCGACTTTTGGAGGTCTATAGTGGTATTGTTGAGGGGTTGGGGTGGGAGAACTGGAGGATGGGTAACTGTGGGTGACTCTAAGGTAGCAGTGCTAGCTGAACTGCTAACAGGGGCACCATTACTCCCACTACTACTGCTGCTAATAGTGTTCTTGGTGGAAGTGGGTTGACTGGACTTTGCGCTACTGCTGCCAAGTTGTCGATCAGTATGATGAACAGCTTGAGGCTCCTGGTGGATCTGTGGACTGGCGCTAAAGGGTTCCTGATGCACTTGAGGACCAAGGCCATGTAAGGCCTGGTCCTGGCAGTGGGGCAGGGGAGAAAGGACAGCAGGAGCTGGAGTTGCGGTAGGGATCCTGATTAGAGGACCCAGCGGGGATGAGATGTGGGCCGGGCCATAATGAGGCAGGTAGAAAAGTCTGTCTTCCCCAGGTGTGCTGCTTCCTGCCCCAGCAGCACACAACGACTGATACGCCAGCTGCTGGTGAAGGAACGGCGATGGCTGGGACAGGAAGGACGCCTTGTACGCCATGTCAAGGAAGGGGTACATGGTTGCATCAGCATAAGGGCTGATCCAGGGTAACCTCAGGAAGCCGCCGGCACCATTCAGACCCAGTTCTGACTGCTTGCCAGTGGATAAAACTCGGCGGTCCAGCCCCAGGCCATCACCTCCTGCAGCAGGGCCAGCCAGCGGTTTCTGAAACCCTGGTGGTGGGCTCTTGTAAAGTCCAACATATCCATTTGTGGACTTCTGGCCATCAAACAGGGCTACACCTGGTTTGTACAGGAGATCATAGCCAAGCGGGAGGGAAGTGCCAGCCTCCTGGGGCTGTTCAGCAGAGAGTGGATGGACGCCGGGGTAGAAGATTCCCCCGTGGTTGCGGTAGTTTTCCCCCACCAGAGCGTTGCGGTCGATGCTGAGGGCAGCTAGCGGGTTCATCCTGTAAGATGTGCCAGCATCCACCTGCAACATGGAGACGACAGTCAAAATAAGTAACGACCAAACTGCTTTCTGGTTTAACAAATAGAGAGCTGTTTAAAGTAGTGTTTTTATGAAACGGTTAAAATATTTCGTGACGCTACATTTCGTGACGTTACCGTGGACACTGTGATGACTTCTTCCTTTAGACAGAAATGAGATTTCCGTTCACCATCAGCTGGACATTAAATTAGATTTATAAATATTAATCTCTGCAGTATTGATTTAATCCCTGTATTACAGTAAAAACTGTGAGATAAAGCGTTCAGTTTTAAATTCACTGTTGAAGGACAAACAGGACTGAAGGAGGAGACAGATCTCTAAAGGACATGAGGCTGTGATTTCACAGAGAAAAGCCTTTTCTTTAGTATTCCTGGATGACATCCGACGCCGGCAGCGACTCTCTCTCTCTCTCTCTCTCTCTCTCTCTCTCTCCCTCCACATCCAGGAAACAGAGAGAAGAGAGGAGAGATAAACAAAGAGAGAGAGACAGAGAGACAAAGAGGAAGCTCGGCAGAAAGAGAGAGAGAGAAAAAAAACAGCCTAATTGAATTTCCTGTCACACGGCGTCGTGAACCATCTCTGATTGGCTATCAGCCGCAGGGCCATTAGGAAATTATCCAGACAGCTGGGTGGCCGCCGAGATGTGGAGCGAGCAGAGAGACGTCTCACTCCCTCTGGTTTTCAGGGACCCAAAAATAATATATAAAAGAGACCGGAGAAATGTGGCTGGAGGAAAATGAACGTCTGATTTCAGGGAATTCTTGGAAAAGCAGCGCCGATCAGTTTCTGTACGTACAGATAACACAGGAAGTATTTATTGTTACGATGTTTCAGGAATCTTCCTACAATGAGTTGAGCTTTATATAAACACAAAAGTAAAAAACGATAACAGATGTGACCGTTACCATAACCGTTGTCATGTGACGTGACATTCCATAACATTTAATTACAAGACATTTTTGCGATGCGATATGACATTTAATGACGCGACATTTAACGTGACCTTTCATGACGAGACATGGTGAGACCCAACGTTTGGGATATTTTCTGATTTCTCATTTTCTGAGACATTTCATAATGTGACACATCATGACGCAACATTTTACGACGCGACATTCCGTAACGCTACATTTCAAAACACTACATTACGGAATGTAACATTTCATAATGCGCCATTCTGTAACACTACATTTTGGGACGTTACATTACAAGACGCTACATGTTTGAATGTTACATTTCAGGACGCAACATTTTTTTACACTACATTTCAGGACGTTACATTTTGGAATGTTACATTTTGGAATGTTAAATTTTTGAATGCTACATTTTGGAATGTTACATTTCGTGACGTTACATTTCGTGACGTTAAATTTTTGAATGCTACATTTTGGAATGTTACATTTTGGAATGCTACATTTTGGAATGTTACATTTTGGAAGGCTACATTTTGTGACGCAGCATTCTGTAACTATATTTCGTGACGCTACATTTTGGAATGTTACATTTCGTGACATAAACATCGTATATAAAATTGACTTTCATGATGTAAACTGCCAATATAATTAAAATCCTTTATTATTTCGGGGTACCCTAGTAATCTAACGGTTAAATCGGTTACCACATAAACGCAGCGTCAATGGTTTGAGTTTTACTGTCTCACTATTTACACTTTGACGATCAAATAAACACAAAACACTAAACAAATGATCTTTAAAAACATTTTCATACCTTCAGATAAAAGTCTAGATTTCTGTTTCCTCACAGATTCAGTGTCTTCAGACTGAACCTCTTTTAACTAAAACTAACAATGCTCAAACTACAGCCTCTAACACTGGAACCTGTACGTGGTGACATCAACACTAGACTCGAAGTTGACCTTTGACCTTACCATGCTGTGAGCCGGCGGGTTTCTGCTTCAGACGGGACCGCCTGCCTGGAGGACGCCGCTCAGTCCGCCATGTCTGCACACGGACACAAACACCACATGAGACACACATAGACGCACTGAAACACACAGAGGTCTCACTCTGTCCCTCAATCCTGGGACATTTTCAATGCATTTCTTTAAATTGTCAGAAAACTGACTCAACAGATCCGGAGTTTTAAGTCTTCTTAAGTCAACCAGATGTGACGACATATTCAAACTCTCTGCATATTTTCAAGACTGGTGGTTGAAGAGCTACATCGTCCCTGTCCACACTAAAGAAGTGAGACTTATATTATTCATTTCACACTGTTGAGGAGGTGAAAACACAGAGACAGATTTATACAAGCTGATATTGGCTCAGTGTGACTTTATATCACATTTTAAACTCAGAGTTTCTGAGAAGCTTCTTAAGACATGAGGATTTTCAAATTTGGTTATTTTTTGCCATTTATCTGGTTTTTATTGAACAACAGTTTTAAGAGAACAAAGAAAGACATGATTTCACATTTTATCATCTTTGTAAAACGATGGAAAACAGAATCATTTGCGTCCTTGTGAAAAGCTCCATTCTCCGTGTTTTAAACGCTGCTTTGGTGTTTTTAGATTCATGGATTTGGACGTTTGGCTTTAACCGATATGAATAAATTAACGTTAAGTGATGAATTAAAATCAAATTGTAGATGAATCTTGTGAGTTTGAGGAAATAAAACAAACAGTTTAGATGTTAAAATCCTATAAAAAATGAATGGAGTCTGGTGTGTGGGTTGAGATACGTTTCAGCAGCGCTCACACACACACACTGATGTTAGGAGGCTCGTGTGTGTTTTATCACCCAGCCGGAGGACTGATAAGGCACGTCGCCTCGTTTCCCGAGGAAGTCATAATCCAGCGGACACACACACACACACACACACACACACACACACACACACACACACACACACACACACACACACACACACACACACACACACACACACACACACACACACACACACACACACACAATAACATCAGAGTGAACTGAACTTTACATTTAAGGAAGAATAAAAGTGGAGTTTAACATGTTTCTAGTATTTTCTACAGGCTGTTTCCTGTTGGCGTCTCCGCTCGGCCTCAGACACATTACCCAGAGTTCAGCGGGGCAGCTGTCATAAACTGACTTTTTATCCAGTTTTAACACACATTTTTAACCAAGATGGAGACGACCAAAAACCAAGATGGAGACGACCAGAAACCAAGATGGAGACGGACAAAAACCAAGATGGAGACGGGGAAAAACCAAGATGGAGACGGACAAAAAACAAGATGGAGACGAACAAAAACCAAGATGGAAACGACCAGAAACCAAGATGGAGACGGACAAAAACCAAGATGGAGACGGTCAGAAACCAAGATGGAGACGGACAAAAACCAAGATGGAGACGGACAAAAACCAAGATGGAGACGGACTAAAAACCAAGATGGAGACGGACTAAAAACCAAGATGGAGACGGACAAAAACCAAGATGGAGACGGACTAAAACCAAGATGGAGACGGACAGAAACC
>CAKAOK010059603.1:0-15000 GCA_916701675.1 Sebastolobus altivelis
GATAAATAAAGAATCTGAATCTGAACAAAGAAAAGCTTTTTCAAAACTATGATGTACATCTGCTCAGACTTCTCTGTGCTCTGTGAGTCCTCATGTTGAGTGCCTGAACCTGTTGAATTTGTCAAGGGAATATCTGACCATGAAACAGTGATTTGATCTGATTTGAAATCCCAATGCAGAAGCGATCAAATCACTATTTTATGCTTGTTCAGTTGTCTGACGACAGACACAGAAAATATGTGATGTATGACACTAAACTAAATTGTGACCTTTGCTCCATTTAAACACACTAATGTGTCCACAGCGTACCATGGATGTGATGCATCATTTTGTCACTGAAATGGAAGGATTGAGACATTTAGTCGTACGTAGTGGTGTGTGTATTAATGATGTCTTCTTTCTCTTTTGTCATTCAGATAAAGACTCCAAAGAGAAGAAGGAGGTGTCCAGGGAGTCATTAGAGGCCAGCGTGAAAGAAGAAGTGGGAGGCGCAGAGGAGCCCGTCAAGGAGGCGAAAAAGGAGAAGAAGGAGTCATCCAAGGAGAAGAAGGAGTCCAAGAAGGATTCAAGCAAAGAGTCCAAGGAGGAGGCGAAGAAGGAGTCCAAGGAGGAGGCGAAGAAGGAGTCCAAGAAGGAATCGTCCTCCTCCAAGGACAAGAAAGAGCCATCGAAGGAGAAGAAGGAGAAGGAGAAGGAGAAAGACAAGGAAGGGAAGGAGGCCAGCAAGGAGTCAGGGGACAAGAAAGTGCCCAGGAAGTCGTCTGTAAAAGTGAAAGAGAAGAAGAAGGAGCCAGAGGCTGGTGATGGGTGACAGGAACACTGCAGTAAGCTCACATGATATGCATACAGACACATACATAAACACAAGATACATGTCTAAACATCATAAACATATATGTATATACAGTCAAAAAAACATATACAAAGCCACATAACTCAATACACACATTTGCAGTCTTGATATATATTTACATGTAAATATACTCAGTCAAGGCCACATATGTCAGTAGCAAAGCAATTTCCTCTCAGACGCATATTTACGTTGTCTAGTATAGCTGATCCTCACACACACTCACACTCACACACACACACACACACACACACACACACACACACACACACACACACACTCTCTGTGTCTCTGGGCTTCTGAACCACATCCACTAGTTTTGGTGTGTGCGCGCTGGGCAACTGTGGTGAGGTCTGAGCCCGAGGAGAGCGAGGATGAAGGCGAACTCCTCCTCCTCTCCTCAGACATTTCGCTGACTCTCTCCTTCCTCCTCCTCCTCGTCTTCTTCGTCTAGCCTCAGCAGCAGTTGAACCCACAGCCCTGCGCCTCCCTAATCCCAGTCAGGCCCCAAACCACCCCCCTCGCCCACGCACACTTCTGGATGTGACGTCAGACCCGCCCCGGCTCTCGCCCGCCTCGCGTGGCACCGGGCCCCGCCAGAGCCTCCCCCGCCTCGCCGCTAAGAATAAATCGCCTGCCGCCGTCCAGCAGCCCCGCTGCTTCCGGGTAAATCAAGGCCACATCCTACAGCCACCACCACCCCCTCTGGCCTCTTCCAGTCAGTTTTGCTTTTTAAATCTGGGACACTCAAGGACACGCGGCTGCTGATGGACACATACTTGGTGCTGTGGGGTCGAACCTGAGACTGTTTTTGCATCGTGGAAACTAACAGGGCGTTTTCTGGAAAAAGCAGGGTGGCAATCAGGAGGGAAGAAGAGCCTGCACACCCGAGGCTTGTTCTGCTCATCTTCAAGAACATCATGGAGAGGAGGCTGGATATTTAATACACTCCAAGACACTTGTGTCATCTGTAACATCAGCAGCATATTTAACCAGCTCCATACGATACGGTTTGATATGGTACCGTAAGATGACCATTACTAGTGCCAGGGGAAGAACAGTCTTTCAGCAGCAAATAAAAATAGGTTTTAGAATAAACTGTACAAGATCTGCTCACTCAAATTACAATAAAGTAACATATGTTCCTACTTTCAGTGGTATCTAGCCATGCAGATCAACGCATCCTCATACAACGGTTCATATGATATCTTACAAAAAGTTATTCCTCGTTTTTCACGCGCTTTCCGACGAATGTCCAGCAACGCGTGTCAATTTAGGCTCGTTACATGTATAGTGTTTTCAAAGTAAACTTCCGTCTTTACAACAAAACAACTTGGTTGGTTAGGTTTAGGAAAAGATCTCGGTTTGGGTTAAAATAACTAAGCAAGTGACGTTACTTAAAAACGGAAGTTATGTGACAAAGAAGTCAACATTGACATCTGGTTTCACACGGGACACAAACAGTAGTCTCCAGGCTGAAAGTCCAGTGTTTATTTGACCCCTCCACCCCGACCTCCTCCCTACACAAACTTACGTGGAGTATGATTAGAAACGTATTTGTCAAATAGAAACGTAATCCAGGAGAAAATATTTTTCCCTCGAAATGTAATTAACAATGCAGTATCCTTGTATGGGAACGTAATTTTTAGGAGACCAGACTGATGACCATGTACAATGTATCCTCAAATAACGGTTCGTATGATATCTTATGAAAAATGATTCCTCATTTTTTTGTGCGTTTTTCTACGAATGTCCAGCAACACTTGTCAATTTTCTCTTGTTAGCATACAGTCTTTTCAAAATAAACTTCTGTCTTCACAGGAAACAACTTGGTTAGGTTTAGGCAACAAAACTACTTAGTTAGGATTAGGAAAAGATGGTGGTTTGGGTTAAAGTAACTACGGAAATGGTGTAACTTATGTACGGAAGTTACGTGACAAATCGACGTTGACTTCTGGTTTCACACAGGGTATGAACGTCGGTCACCTCGGCGAAAGTCTGGTGTTTTCCACCCCGACCTCCCTACGCAGAGTTTGTCGTTCTTTATACTTCCTGGTTCACAATTATATGGATTGCATACAAGTTAATTGTTTGGGATAGACACAAATTACAGTGCATTGCTTTTCGTAGGTATAGCTACGAAAGGTGTATGAGAACAGAAAGATAGATAGTTGTTGTAGATAGTGTTGTTGATTTGTGCACGTTATGAGTAGAGTATCAATTACTGAAAACTGTCAAGTTGGCATCAAATGTCTGATCAGACTTCTAATCTCAATTATTCTTTAAAGGACGGGTCCATCTGTGTTCTGCTCCGTTTTTTCCAAATGGAAACGCCCACTCAGCTGTTGCAGAAAGCAGTGACGTAGGTTTACAAAGTAAGCTAATCAATAACGTTGTGAATAATGTGAAAGCTAGCACTAGCTGAGTCAAAGTTAGCTGTGCTTAGTTTGGAAATCACTGAAAGGGTTGGTTCAGATTTTTTGAAGTGGGGTTGTATGTATACTCCCGCGTTCTGCGAGGTAAAATGTCTGTTTTGTGAATGGAGTCTGGTCTGGTCTTGAAGACCGCTATATAATGGCTTTAGTTCATGTCGGAGGTAAAGCGGCTGTGGACGGGAGCAACGGAAAAATGTATTTAGCCACCTAAAAAAATCTAATATTAACAATGGCGGCCGCGTCAAAAACTCTCATTTTACAGCTAAACAGTACACTACAAGATGATTCTGAAAACATTTGAGGTGAGAAATAGACATTACAGTTTTTACAGTAACAGAATATTGATTCATATTTGATCAGCGCTGCCTAGTTTGACTGTTTGGTCGGAGTTCGCGAGTGATTGACAGCCGGCTCTCATAGACGGCAGCTGGACAGCGGACCTTGTTTTCCTCCGGTAAGTGAAATCCTTCAGATGCCGTTAGGAGCACCGGAGGACACAGTAGGACACACAGAGGAACATGATTTTTTTCAGGTTACCTGCTTCATGTACTACTGTCACGATATAGCAGCCGTTTTCTAAAAATAACTTTTTTAAATCATATTTGCGCCAATCTGGCATACTGCAGCTTTAAGTGACAGCTCTTTCCGACGTGGAACTGACGGTCTTCAAAGCCACCAGACCAGACTCCATTCACAAAAATAGTCCATCAAACAGCGGCATCATGCAGAAACCTACGTCAGGAAAGCGTTTTTAGAAGGGCTTGGGAAAATATCATTTTTCCCGCTAAAACATAAATTCTTCGACCAAAATTGGAATGTTCGGATTTGAATACATAAGGAACACCACTGTGAAGCTACAGAATGATATAAAAACCTAACAAAAAAAAAACCTAAAAAATAATGGACCGGCCCTTTATTCAGTTATTTACCGCTCTAAATCAAAAATTAGTTTTATTTAGATAAAGTTCTTGTATGGCTGACTGTATTTAGACAACATTTAAAATTTGAGAAGGAGTTTCTTCAATGAAATATATCGCGAAAAAAAAGTAGTTTTGATATTGGTATTGAAACTCTGGTAAACAAAACCCAGCCTTTGTTTTGAGAGATCCATCACTGAGATTTCTGCCTCGTCTCCAATACACTTAAGGTGAATTACATTGTGATTTGTGGTGTTCACAGCTCTGAAACATTGCATTTAAAAAGGTCAAACTAAAACTATCTGCATGGTTTTGATACCAGTAGAGGGAAGTGAGAATTTTTTTTTGTACTTTCGAGGAACCACCCAAAAAAATGGTATAAAGAATATTGATTTAATAAAAAGGTAAAGAATGTTTAATTGAGTGTCATTATAGAGTTTCTACAAGTTTTCAGATCTGTATTACAGCATAGTTTATATACTGAATGTTAGAAAAAGTTGATCAGTAAACTTGAAAGTGATTCAGGAGCTTTAAAGTAAAACAGTTGGGGGTGTGAATCTGTCTGGTCCCCTTCCATGATATAAGAAACACAAAAAGCGAGGAGGAGTTTTCTTCCTTTTTCTCCCTACTGTTTAAGACCGAACAAAATTACGACTAATTCTCACGTACGTCCGTTTTATACTGGACGCTGTTGATGTCAGAGATATTGAATTAAAAGCTTAAAATGTGGGTTTTTTTTCATTGTAGAAATGAATGATAAAAACTTGTACAAGTTGACAAGCATCAGCTCATACTTGCCAAGGAGGTTAGTCTGTGATGTTACAGAGGTTCCCATTGGACACAAGGTACTACATGTTATCATTTCAGAATACTTTGAATGTTTGTAATATAAAGTAGGTTTTGCACTGTTGTATTAGTTGTTCAGATGTACCAGGCTCCTGTTGTGAGTCTGCTTTTATAGCCACAATTCATTCCAAGAGGAGATGTTCTGCACGTCATTAACGTGCAACCTGAAGAAGATCCCCAACCAAGGAGTCTGAGAATGAAACAAACCTTATTTATGAAATATTTAGTAATAAAAGTAATCTACTGTAAGTAATCAAAGCCTTCAATTAGTGCTTTATTGCCATTTTGTTTATTGTAACAGTTATTTTGAAAAATACTGTGTTTCCCTGTCTGTCTGCATTTATTCTGCTTGTCTGGATGTGAATGATCAGGTAGATTAATGTAGTGTCAATATTATTCAGTTACAGGACAAATAACCTGCTGGGCTTTTTTTTAGCAGAAGACGTCATCTGCCAGTTTAAGCTCCTTCCAGATTGAACATTTCTTGATATAAATTAACTTTGAACAGTAACTTTTCCCTCGGAGCTCTGCGCTGGGTCGTCTTCCTTCTGCACTGAAGATGTAAGTAGATCATAATTGTGAAAAATGTCACGTTATAATGGTAAATTCTGAACCCGTAAAGTGATGTATTACCATTGATTTAACATTGCTCATGCTGCTTTGTAATACAAATCTCATCCAGACAGGAAGTTCTCTTCATCGCTGGAAGCTCATTGGGTAAAATTCAAATAATGCTTTAGTTCCCAAAGATAGCTAGCAGAGAGCACATGAAAATGCAGCTTAACACTTTAAATGTAATGTATTTATGTTTAGCCAATTACAACCCAGGTGTTTTGATAAATTCAGTCATGTGACACTGAAATATAAAGTACAATTCTTGTTTATTACAGCCTGGATCTTATTAACTTTGTACTCACAAAGATAATCACTGAGATCTGGGAACACGGCAACGTTGCGATCAGACAGGCTGTGTTATTATAACCAATGATGGACAAAACTCCAAGGTAACACTTTATAATAACCATCATTTATAAATGGTAAATTGATGTGTTGTATTGATGTGAACTGTTAACAAACAATGGTTTGATCATTAACAATGTTTACTAATTAGTAATGCTATTATTTCTGTTTATTTATCATTAGTTTGTGTAATATGAAATAATTTGTTTATAAATTATATATTGTATCATAGCTGATAAAAGACGATAACAATTACATTCTGATTACATTAGTACACTATCTATTACCAGTTTATTGTTGCATACATTATAACATTTTACATACTATATTAAGTATTTGTTAGTGATTATCAAAGGATTTGTAAACCTTTAAGAAATCATTTGTAAAACATCTATAAACATTACACAAATAGATGAACCAGAAACCAATTATTAACCATTGACAAAGTATTAACTATCTATCCAAATAATGTTTATTGATGCTTTACAAAGAATTTATTTACCATTTAACAAGGTATTATCTTTACCAGTTGCAACTTTATAATAGCCATCCAAATGTTTATAGATGCTTTACAAAGTATTTTTTAAAGGATTACAAATAATTACGTAATCATTAACAAATATAGTATATAAAATGTTACAATGTGTGCAACAATAAATTGTTGACATAACAAATTATAGCATTACTAATAATTAGTAAACATTATTAATTATCGTTTTATCGTTTAACAGTAAAATAACTCTTAGCTAAGTTTAATTAACTATCAATTTACCATTTACATGTATAAATGATGGTTATTATAAAGTGTTACCAATTCCAAAAATAAGGCCCAAGTTGTTATAAACTCTTTTACACTGAAGTGAGTTTAGAGAATCGTAAACATAGTGGATGAAGCCCAGAGGCCAACACATACAGACAGAAGTGGTAGTCAAGTTACAATAGACCATATGTGCTGATTCGGGGAGCTAATGTGATGAAACTGCTACTTTTCTGCAGAGTTGATGATGTGAAATAAGGCAGAGGCGTATCCTGACAATCAGACATGCACCAAAAAGTCGCAACATACGAGCTTGCATAGAAAACAATGGGCAGGAGTTTTTTGAAGTGCATCATACAATGTGTTTTGCCCTTATGTCATCGTGTTGGCTTGACAGTGCATGTTGTGGCATATTTTGGAGTTTCCGACTTTCCATCGTCTCTCGAACACATCACGATTCTTACATTTCTCCTCGGGAGAGTTGCGGACAAAGTGTAGAAACGAACCAAACACTTGTCAAGTTGATGAACAGGACTCAGTCTGACGGCGTTTGAAGCGATTGTTTTAGTTTTTTCTTTTGGGCGGTGGAGGCGAGGTCAGCTGCAGATTGGGTAACGGTGCTGTTTAATCTGGCAGCAGCTCTCAGTGTGTGTACATGTAGGAGCGCTGCAGATAAAGTTACAACCCGCAAAAACACTCTTCTCTCTCAATTTCTCTGTTTCTCTTTCTCCATCACTCAAATATTTTCATTTCACTCTCAGCTCTGTTTTTATCCTCCTCCCCATTATAATTCTGTCTCTGTCTATTAATCCCCCTCTGTGTTATCTTTCCCTCCATCTCATTATTTTTGATTTTCACATCAATCAACTTTTTCACTTGTCCCCCATCTTTCTGTTGACACCTTTCACGAGAAAAATCACCTATTCTCTCCATCTTTTTTGGTCACTTTCCTACTCTACTCTTTCCTGTCTCTTTTCAAAACTTTTAAATATTTTCTCTTTCTGTTTTCTGTCTCCATCACTCACTCACTTTTTTTTAACTACCCTAATTCACTTCAAATCTCCATTCCCTCATTCCTTTTTCAGTAACTCTTTCTCGATCTCTCTCCTCCGATCTCTCCATCCCTCAATCTTTCAACACTCACTAAATTATCAGCCTCCCTTTGTTGTTTTCTTTCCTATTTTAATACTCCACCCTTCACCACCCACGGGAACATTTCCTTCCTGGAACTGTGGACATTTTTTTCAAGAACTTTACCCCCTTTGTCCACCAGAGAAACTTATCTGTTCCAACTGTAATTTCTTTGGCGGTATTTCCAATTATGAAAAAAAAAAATCAATTCATCCAAGCGCCACAAACTGTTGGCCATGTTGGAATTTTGTTTTGAATATTTGTTTAGAATAATAAACATCTCTGATTGGTCAAACAGAAACTTTGTGTGTTACACAACCACCATTTTTGGACGCCATGGTTTTCCCTTTGCTAAAACACAGTGTTCAAGTAATAGAGTGCTCCAGGAATGAGCCGTAAAACACAGAAATGAGCTTTAACCGCACGCGAACCTTCTGCGTTAAGACAATCGGCAAAAGGCTGCCCCTGGCTCCAAGGCCTCTGTCCAAACGGCAAAATATGACTCGTAGGGATGAGATTACGTTGACTTTTTAGAGATGTCTCATTGTTTTTTGTGTGTGTTTGTTGAGTGTTTTCTCTGTGTACCTGCTTCTTCTGCTGTTCTCTGGTCGATCTTGATCTCGATGAGATCACCTGATGAAATAAAGTTGATATAATATGCTTGTAAAACACAAAAATAATGGAAGCAAAACAACTCTTAGAGAATATGAAATATGTCTGCTAAAGTACAGACTGCTTGAAAATGTTCTGCTCTTAA
This sequence comes from Sebastolobus altivelis, assembly GCA_916701675.1. Lineage (NCBI taxonomy): Eukaryota > Metazoa > Chordata > Actinopteri > Perciformes > Sebastidae > Sebastolobus > Sebastolobus altivelis. The sequence goes on from CAKAOK010059603.1 coordinate 8,654, forward strand.
AGTCTGTCTGCCAGTGGACATCCGGGGTCATTTCTCTTCCATCTTCCTGTTTCTTTTTTCTCCCACATTAGTTCTTCACCAGCCCCTTTTCTTCTCTTTCCTCTCTTACTTTTCTTCCTCATCAGTCTTTCTTTCTCCTTTGGTTTGTATTTGTGACTTTAATCACTTTCCCAGATTTAGTTTTTCCCTCTTCAGTAACTTCTTCCCTCATTCTCGCCTCGGCCCAGTAAACCAGCTCTGATGTGAGGAACCACCAAACATGGCTGCACACACCCAACTGGTAAAAACATCAGACAACAATACTTGAACAATCAAAGTGTAACCGGGCCGCAGCAGTTTGGACAGAGTGTAATAAAAGCGGAGTTTGGATTTAAACGTTGAGGAGCAGCCGGCTCAGTGTGGGTTTTATTTCGGAGCTTATTTCTGTCTCCCGGGGTTTAAGGCGTAAACAAACTGGATTAGATAATTGCCGCATCATTTTACTCTCGCTGCAGATTTGAAGCGTCAGCAGTGTTTCACCTCCGCCACGGGGAACTTAAGTGGCTCGGATTTCTTTTTTGTGTGAACAATACTGATCCCATGTTTTGATCCCAGGGGAAAATTACCAGAAATTATATTTTGTTTCCTTGGTAACGCAGCTACATCATGTTTCTCTCTTCTATGTGGAAAGATAGAAAACATATTTAGATCATATTTTCTCCTCCACTGTTAAGATTAATTTTCATACCTTCTGTTTCCGTTGTATTCTGGCTGGGGCGGCTGTGGGTCAGGAGGAAGAGCGGATTGTACACTAATCGGAAGGTTGGCGGTTTGATCCCCGCCTCCTCCATTCCACATGTCGAAGTGTCCTTGGACAAGATACTGAACCCCAAATCGCTCCCGAAGGCTGTGCCATTGTTAAGAGCTTATTATTTAATTTTGACTTAATAAAAGAAAGAAAAGAAAGTAAAATATCATATAATTCCCTGAATAACACAACTAGATCATATCTTCTGTTGGCCTTTATACAGTTCTGCAACCACCTTTGTTAACACGATCTGACCCGCTGTCAGTGACAATAAAATATCCACCAAACAGACAGAATTATAGTAAAAATACACACAAATGTATTGAGAATGCTCATTACAACCCAACAACGTCAATATTTGACCATTCTTAAAAACCCTGGATCATGCATTTGAAAAGCTGTATGGAAACGGCAAAATTCGATAAAACAAAAAAGTTGTTATTCTCGCTTGAGGTGGTTTTGCCTTTGTCGAGAAAGAGTTGATGTGCTAAATGGATTATGGAAACGCCTTTGCCGAATAAATTCTGACGTAGTGAACATTTAACTCACGACTGATCAGCTGTTTCTGCTGTCTGCGTCTTCCCGTATATATATATCTATATTGTCTTTGTCTCGGGACAACATGAAACATGGCCAATACTAGCTGACATGAAAGAACAGTTAAAACTTGCCCAATTGAAACAAATTCCTTAAGACCTCTCTCCATTTTTATGCCTCCGCGCCGGTGGCAGCCATGGCCGGTGGCAGCCATGGCTGGAGGCGTTATGCTTTCAGGTTGTCCGTACGTCTGTCCGGTCCATTCTGGAGATCTCTCAGGAACGCCTTGAGGGAATTACTTCAAATTTGCCGAAAAGTCCACTTGGAATCAAAAATGAAGTGATTAGATTTTGGTGGTCAAAGGTCAAGGTCACTGTGACCTTACGTTCGTCCAATTCTTGTGAAAGCGTTATCTCAGGAACGCTTTGAGCAAATTTCTTCAAATTTGTCAAAACGTCCACTTAGACTCAAGGATGAACTGATTAGATCTTGGCCATAACTCATGAGTTCATATGCTAATTATGACAATTTCACACAAATGTCTAACAGGATAAAATCATGAAGTGATGACGTTTTGGACAGGCATGGATGTAAACTGTAACTTGACTGGTGGCGGAGGCATTCCATCACAAGGTGGTAATTCTAGTTCTCTCATAGATCGGCCAAGACGACTTGTTTTGTTTCCAGTTCTCAACCTCTACTTCTTCTTCTACTCTGTTTACTGGCAGATTACAGTCAAGCGTAGCCATAGCGCCAACTTCTGACGAAACTACGCCAGGTTATTTGCTCCAAACCAGTCGATGGAAACATGCCTTGCATTTCCTTTTTTGCGATATTTCAAAAATTCACTTAAAATTTACTTTACAATTGAATGCTCTCTGGATTATCTGCTCATGGCGACTACAGTGTGGTTACGGTTAGGGAAAGGCTAGAAGACCTGTATGCAGGTCAGAAACACCTCTACCACTAGAGGGGCAGAGGACCCCCATAACCAGCTAAAACAGCGCCCATGCATGTCTCCCATATCCTGCAAAGTCGTAGAAATAATTTCACTTGACTGATACTGTACATACTACAGTGTTGAGTCCACATTGAAGCGGGTGAGTTGAAACACATCTTTTCTCTTTGACCTTTAAAAACAGCCACACTGAACATGTCTGCTGTGTTTCTGCCTGCAGGAGGAGGATGTCTGGTGTGTTTGTGTGTTCAGGTTCTGGTCCAGAACAGCAGGTAAGGAGCTGAAAACTTAACTCTGCTGTAATCATGGAGGGAAAAAATACCATCTTTCGCTGAAGTTTATAAAGTCAATTATGTGCTGAGTGAGTTTCATGACCTGTGGGCCCTTGAAACCTGCAAGAAAAGCATTCCTTTCTGAAAATCAGACTTTCTGCAGATATGTGTCCGACAACAGCGATACACGGCAAGAGATTAACTCGCAGCCCGACTTCCCTGTGAGAAGCTTGTAAAACCAGGAGACTATGGGGCGTGATAGATCCCAGACCTCCCACACTAGTTCTGCTGTTCTCTAACAAAACAGAGACATGGAAAACACTTCACTTCTTTACATCCTGAAATATATACAGCACCAAACCCTCGACGTTTTACTCGTGGGTTTCCAGGGTGTTCATTTGTTGTGAAAAAGTACATAAATTGTTCATAAAAAGCTCCATAAACCTCTAAAATATATGCGGTTTATGTCCTTACAAGGATGTAAAATACATTTATACAATTACATCTCACAATTAGTGTTTTTATTGTGTAGTTCCACCCTTTGTGCTGCTGGTTTAGTAGCATCATATTGTGAATATATCATAATGTTATGTAATTGTTTTACACAATTCTACTTTTTTAGTTAACAACTTTGAGCAAAATTAACAAAATGTGTCTTTAAAGTTTTTGTTGGAGAGTTTTAGCTGAAGTGGAACACAGCTATATTTTTATATTATATTTATACACTATTTTGTGCACATATTGTGTATGGTGCGTACCATATTGTGCTATATATCAATATCAGAAAACAATGTAATAATATAATAAGATTTGGACCATATTTCCTGCCTCTTAAGGCTGGCCCACACTAAAAGATTTTTCAAATCTTAACAGATGTTGAAAATGAGAGAGACCCCACACATGAAGACATATATGATACATTTAATAGTTTTGGTCCTATAGTGTGTGGTGAAGAATGATTTGGCCAAAAAAGCCCACCACACACTAACAGTTCACACACTTCATCCATGAACAACAAGAGTCCCGACTAAAAATATGGAAATCTCGCAATCAAACGTGACTTTAGTGTAAACAAACATGGCGGACGACGGGCAGGAAGAATTAGCGATGCTAGGTTTTGCACTACTTTGTACTGAGTCAACTTTTTGAGAAATGCAACCCATTAGGGCCGTTATAGGCTGTTTAAGTGGCGCTATCACACCGCCACACAGCGCTTGATTTGGTGTGAATGCAGCCTAAAGACTTCTGTCCCTATTTTTGATATGCGTTTTTTTAATCTTTCATCCGATAAACATTATTACGCACAGAAACCTTGCACACTGAGTACAATGAGTTTTATTATTCTCTTTGCTGCGGAAATTCATAATATGAGACTGAACTGAATTAATTAAGTGGGTACAATGGATAGTGCTAGTCCCAAATGGGGCTAATGAATGAATGACATTAGCAAGAAGCTATTGTTTAGCTAGAGCACAATCACTACTGTCTAATCTTTCCTACATCCTTTGTTTTGCGACCATCCCCGATTCCAAGCTGCCACAATCTATCTTTAAATTCTGCATCTGTCTATTATTTTATTTCTCTATCGTAGAAAGTGCTTTGTGCTGGAAGATGAAGTGAATGTTTAGCAGATGCCATTTTGGATGATGATGTTTGCATCATGTATGGTGGCTCTGAGTGGTCAAAAAACCCTCTTTTGGTTTTTGACGAATGCAAAAAAACGCAGAAAATCCAACATGTTCCGAAAACTTTAATGACGGACAAAAGTTTCGGAGTCGATGTGTAAACGTGATTCAACGTGAGGTCGTATTTATTTTTAAATGTGCGACAATTTTGGACGAAAAATACAGACTTGGTGTGCAAAGACCTTTAGTGTTTGACCACTCAGCAACGTTAAGCACTGCAAGCTCTGCAGGGGCCATCAGAAAGTGCTCCCCTGAGAACGAGGACTTTTTGGGTGGCAGGAACTATTGCAAAGGTACCAAAATTAAATGCTGGTTCCTCCAGTTGAAACAAGGTTCCTGAATTTCTAAAAAAGAATCCTGGGTTCCTGGAAAGGTTCTTGCGGTGGAAACGGGCTATTAGTGTTGGTGTGGCCTGACTCAGACAGCTGGGTCTAACCTCTCCCTCCTCCTCCCCCTCATAGCCTCTCAGAGCCAGACCTGCCGGCTGCAGGGGGCTTTAACCTCAGGGCCGCCGGGGATCCAGCCTCCCGTCTGCAGCCAGTCTGAAGGCAGGAGGACGCTCAGACGAACATCTGAGGACACTGATCACTTCAGGTCAGTCCTGCAGCAGCTCCATCCATCCCAAAGAGGAAATCTCTTCACCCAGTTTCACCTTTTCCTTCTTGTTTCAAATCCACTTCCTACAGACTAACATCTTCCTTTGAAACAAACCATTTGTTTTCTCTTCTTAGCTGCTTGACATTTGCTCTTTTGTAGTTTATGTGTTGAGGAAATCGGGTCTATGAGTACATTAGTCATTCTAAAAACATTAAGGATCATTTCTGTTGGATTTAACTGTCTGGGACCTTTTCATCGATGCTTTGAGGTCTTCGGATCCCAGTTTTTAAACCAGGTGGACTGTGGAAAAAAAATAATTCAGATTTCCTCCTTTGCTCTTATTCTGTTTCACTCTGGTATCATTTGAGTGGTTAAAGCCGAATTGCTAAATCACTAAAATCCTGGTGTTAAACTTTTAAACTTTTGGGCCCAAATGAAGCTTGTTGATTGGATGTTGCTCAACGAAATGCTTAAAGTGTATATATAATTCTCCATTACACATCTTGGCTTGAAATTCCCCATGATGTATCACCGCAGTTGGGATTCAGTTGGTCGGATTGGTTGTAATCTTCTCCTTCTTGTTCCTCCTCGCTTTTTAGAGATAAGATACTGTATTAACCTTCTTTTTCTGCTCCAGCGGCGATCTGTTGTCTTGTATGTTATATCCATGTGTTCACCTTGGTGTCTTTGGGAGTTACCCTCTGTTTTACCTATACTCTACACAACTGCTTTCGTCATACACATTATAATCTTTTATCAGGAAATTAACCTCTAACAAGTAAAGACTTTCATCCAGTTTTGCGTATATACACGTGCATCAGAGAAGAGCTCAGTATCTTGTCCAAAAGGAGAGTCCTCCTGTGGACTGTCTTTGCAGTCAAGACATTTATTTAATCCGTACATCGTTTCAGTCCCCACAGACCTTCTTGGGAGTTCCTTCCTTCGTTGTATTTGGGGAAATTTACTGAAATGCTGGAGCAAAAAAGTCTTTACTGCGGTGATGTCTGCTTCCATCGCCAAAACATTTCAAATTTATAATTTAACTGAGAAGAGGGGTGAAGCAGCACACTTATACTTCAAATGAACCCCCCTTACCAATCTCTCTTTTTGAGTTGAATTTACAACTGAAGTCAGAAGTTTAATTTCATTTATTTTAATTTTACGATGTTTGTCTGTAAATTGTTTATCGAAATTGAATTAACTTTCAAATTTTTTCAAAATGTTCTAAAAACCTACAGACTCCCTTAAACCTACAGCTCACACACTGACTCCTGCAGTGTCCTGAACAAACCGCCGACTCCCTGTCAGCTCCTCTGAAGTGTTTGTGTGTGTGTATGTGTGTGTGCGTGTGTGTGTGTGTGTGTGTGTGTGTGTGTGTGTGTGCGTGTGTGTGTGCGTGTGTGCGCGCGTGCGGTCAGACCAGGTCACCCCTTCCCTCTCTCTGTTGCCATCTAGTGGTTAATATCACCAAAATCCAACCTCACACACACTCTGAGACACTCTTTACCTCT